>PVKB01005501.1:0-94664 GCA_004027205.1 Ctenodactylus gundi | reverse complement strand
CCCCCCGCTGAGGCGCCACCCAACTGTGCAGGGCAGGGGCGACGGCCAGCATCACCATTGCTCCTTTCACTCTGTCCCGCCTCGATGTGTGGGGATGAACAGAAGCCTGAAAAGCGTTCAGAAAGCTGTCTTCCACCTCGGCTTTCGATTCTCCCCGCGGCTCTCTAAGGCTCAGCTCCGTAACCAGCCATTCTCTCTCGCCCCCCAGCCTCAGTCAGGATGGTACAGTCCGGGCGCTGGCCGCCCGCCAGGAGTCAGTGCCGGGAGCACGCGAGCCCAGCCGGGAGGGGGAGAGCCGGGGAGGGAGGGAAAGGGAAGAGGCAAGGTGGGCGGTGATTGGCTGATCCCGGCTGCCGGATCTTGGAGCTTGCGTCTTTTGTCTGCCTCGCTCTAGCGGAGGAGCGGGAGACCGATGCGCGCCGCGAGCGGGCCAATCAGGAGAAAGCCGGTGCCGGCCGGTGAGACGCCGATTGGTCAAAGCTCAGTTACTAAGCGGGACAAAGGCAGAAGGGGGAGAGAAAAGAAGAGGAGAGAAGAAGAAAAAAAAAAAAGAGAAGAAAAGAAAGAAAGCGCAAACGGCGGTTACTGACAGGCTGGCGAGCGCTCGGGGGCTCAAGCTGCCCGGCGACAGGCGGGGCTCCCGCTAGGCTTGGTTAGCCCGAGCAGTGAGGAGGGGGAGGGCTGGCGGCGCGAGACACCTCTGCCCGGAGACTGGCCGCGGGGGAGGGGAGCGGCGGTGGAGGGCTCTTGCTGTCACTTGGCTAGAATCGCGTTCTTCTGGTCTTTCGGAGGTCTCCAGGCAGGACCGTCCCCACAGACTTCGTGTTCGGACTGCCCTCTCCACTTCCCGTGTTGAGTTGTCGATTAAACGCAAGGTTGCCAAACCCACGTACAGAACTGTTCCCGCTCAGTGAAAGGATGTCGTCAAAGCCGGGTCTTCCGGGCCGCTACCAGAGCCCTGTGTCTGCTTCTTCCTTGGGCAGTTGGACATTTCGCAGCTCCTCTGCACTTCCCACTCAAGGACTTTGGAACCCAAAAGTAACTCCCCACACCTGAAATAAATTGTGGGACGTCCCAGCCCGCAGTCAAACTCAACTGCTCAAGCCAGGAAAAAAAAAAAAAATGGAATTACATAGTGTGTGTGATTTGTGAGACAAATCACAGGTGTTGGAATCTCTTGCCAGAAGGGCTCTGTTTCCCTGCCAGACTCCTTTCTCACACTCCCAGACACCGCTCACTCCCCCCACCCCCCAATGCTTAAAACTGTGACATGGACTTCAGTATGAAAATGCATTTCAGAAAGAGCTAATTAACTTACTGGGGAATGCTGAATAGCTAAACGGTGATTTGTGCCTGGAATTGCCATCCTGCCCTACAGTACAATCTAAGGAGGCCAAAAACTGCTCCATTTCCTCTTTACACAGGAGTAACAAAGCCCATTGTGTTGGAGTTGACAACCTGATTTAAGCCCAAGCAAAACCTCCTACCCCAAGCATTCTGCTATATTGATTTGCCGTGGAAGAGTTGCCATGTTTACCCTACCTCACAAGGTAATTCTGCCTTCCCTATAGGTTCCTTGCATTGAGTCAGTTAGTTTCTGGAAACAGTCAAAATATGTATGAACTGGAAGTAAAAAGGGATTAAAAAAAACTGTAAGAATGAATGGACAGGGTTAAGGTAAGGAAACAACAGGATTGTTTACATTTCTGAAAATGTTTTTTTTTTCATTTTTGAAATCCAAAGACAAATCAGAAGCTGAATAAATTTTGGGGCGAGGCTCATTAATTTTAATCTCCTGAGCCATTCCTTCAGATGGTAGATGCTGGAAGATCAACTCTAACTGGGGCTAGCTTGTCAGCAGTCTACTTCACCATATGTGGGAGACAGAAATACATTTGCTAACTCGAACAGTTAGTCAAGTGATTGGGATTTTGGTGGTGGGGATCAAGACCAGTGTATTCACATTGAACTTACCCATCCCATGTTTATTTTTGATTTTCAGACAGGGTCTCACTAAGTTACTAAGTTGCCCAGGCTAGGCTCAAGCATGCAGTCCCCCTGCCATAGCTTCCTAGAGTGCTGGGATAACAGGTCTGTACTACTAGTTTGGGCATAATAAATGATGCATTTATTTTTGTTCATAGATGTCCATATGCATTCCCAAATAAAATAAAAGTGAAGAGATGAAATGTAGAAAAGATAATGGTTATCAGATGTCTATAGCAGCTTTTTCCTGGACCATATTTCATCAAGTAGTGGTGGGGTTCTAATTTCTAATACACAGAACAATTACCCAGACCTTTCTCAAACCGTAGGACTTGGAAGATGGAGTGAGGAAGTATCACAGTGTATAATCAGATGCTCAAGATTGACATGTAAAGCAATGATTCAACCTTGCCAATTTTCCAGCTTAAATAGATGTTTGAATAGGAGACCTCCGAAGAATAGCACTGATGCAAGAGGCCATGATAAATCAGGGCGAAGTACACTTCTTTCAGATGATTTTTGTATCAGTACCCTGACATAGTAGGAAGTACCCATTAGTAATGCTGGCTTTCCTTTCTTTCAGAAGGTTCTGATTGCTTACCTCTTTGACAAAAAAATAGAAAATATTATCTCTGATTTCCTGAACCGCTTTGATGCCAGAGAATTTTATTTGGCTTGGGTGTGGATTAAATTCAGCTCTAAGAACTGAAACTACTAGATCAAAACCTGCTACTTTAAGAATTACTTTTTTTCTTTTGCCTTTCTCCTTTTTTAAATTTAGTCTTAAGTCACAAAATCTGTCATCCTTTCTTTATATATCTATGAAATAGGAGATTACCTTCAAATGTATGCAGGCTATTTAGTTTATTGTGAAACAATCTGAGAATTTAAAAAAAATTCAGAATAGTGCCTTTCCATAACTCCAGATGGACAGGATGTCCTTAATTTTTCATCCTGGTCTGGCTTTATTATGAAACTGTTTGAATATACTCCATTTCCCCCTCATTATTTCAAAGATGGATGAAATATTTCTTCTGTGCTCTGAATATAGAGTATGATCTCAGAGTTCTCCGTGCCAGCAGAATCATCCTGGAACTCAGCCAAAAGTTCTTCATGATTAAAGGTGCCATCTGAGCATGCAGTATTTTTTTTAAAGCCTTGCAAAATAGAAACATACTTTTTCCCCCTAAGGTCACCAGCTTTAACACCAGGACCAAGTTTAGCCTTTAAGGAGAAATTCCACTGGCCTCAGTCCCCTTTTTTTTTTCTCTCATCATCTTTCCTTGACCACTTGTCCTGTGATAAGGTTCAGTACATGCAGCTACATAAAACTCAGTAAAGAGGACTCACAGAAAGTACTAAAAATTATTAGTTCCAGATTTTAAGACCTTCCAGCCACCTACCTTGTAACTCAAAAATACATCAAATTTTGATAGAAAAGTTTGCCACAGGGCTGAAGGAATAGCACAGTGGTTAGAGTACTTGCCTAGCAAGCATAAGGCCCTGAATTCAATTCCACAGCACCACACAAGCCAGATGTGCTAGCACATACATGTAATCCCAGCCCTCAGGAGGCTAAGGCGAAAGGAT
Source organism: Ctenodactylus gundi (assembly GCA_004027205.1). Classification (NCBI taxonomy): domain Eukaryota; kingdom Metazoa; phylum Chordata; class Mammalia; order Rodentia; family Ctenodactylidae; genus Ctenodactylus; species Ctenodactylus gundi. Next base: position 91,088 of record PVKB01005501.1, on the reverse strand, counting down.
TGCCTTGAATTCAAGGCCAGGCAGGTCTACATAATAAGCTTCAGGACCAGCCTGGTCTATAGTATGAGAGCCCATTTTTGATTTTTGATTTTGAGATGGGGTCTCACTAAATTGCTAGGTTTCTCAAACTGTACTTGAACTTGCAGTCTCCCTGACTCAGCCTCCAAGAGGAAATGTTTGCCTTTATAGTATAAAATGAGCAATATTAGTGAATCTTCTGGAAAGATATAGCATCTGGGAATTGATAGTCATCCCTTGACATTGCAGTGCTTAAAATCGTGGTCTTCCTTTTTTATGAACAACATTTTTTTTAATTTAGCTTTTGTAATTTTTTTAACTTCTTTTCACCTTCCTTAACACTGGAATACTTAGAGTGATAGAGTTAATCATTATCAGCCCACAGCACTCAGAAATTATGACATTAGATGAATGAGTGGGCATTATACATGTGGCATTCCTCCAGATGCTCATAAATTCCTGGGCTCAGGGGCATTATTTGAGGATTTCCTATACCTTACAGCATAGTAGAAATCACCATGCCTCACTCTCTCCCTTTGGATCTTTCTTCAGATTTAGGAGTCACAGAACCAATTCTTTCCAGCCTGACATGCTCCCCTTTTTTGATGTCTGCCCTTTCACCAACACAGAGGCCACCTGGATGGTACACATGCCGCTGGTACAAATTCCACTCCACCAAAGCAACAGATTTCAGCTTGGCTTTCACCAGGGGAGAGAGAGACAGAGAGACAGAGAACAAATGAGATCCGAATGACAGGAACAGTAGTCCAGGCTATTTCACAAGGGTAGGGCATAAACAGGGCAGGCAGCTGGTGAGCCCTGTTACCTCATTTAATCTCCAAAACTCTGAGAAAGAGAGTGGTATTTTTATTCTCATTTTACAGATGAGGAAATTGAGATCCAGAGTAGTAAAGAGACTTATTCAAAGTCACGTAGCCACATAGTAACACAGCCAATATAGAGCCCGGAGTTGCTACTGCAGATTGATTGCTCTCCTACAACACACTTTCCCTGTTTCCTTCATTCACTTGGCAGATGTTTACAGATGCTTCCATACACTGGGGATACAAGAATGGATAAGACAGAATTCCTAGAGTTAAGTGAAAAACTAATAGAGAAGGGGCCAATTGAAGAATAAATTATACAGGCATATTGTCAGTGGGTTCTGTGAGTCTCAAAAACAGTGATGACCTAGGCCCATGTGAAGATAATAGAGGCCAGAGTGAGACCCTGTCTCAAAAAAAAAAAAAAAAGAAAAAAGAAACAGAAGCCACCTAGAGGAGATAGACTTTCTCAAACTTGTAAACACTTGCCTATAAACATGTAATCTCTTTATTTCTCAGCTTTCCCAATCCATATGATTAACTTCAAATCTGAAAAAGTTTTCATTGAAAACTGAAGACCAGAGTCCCTCATCTTGAACCAAATTGCTGCAGTCTTCTCTGAATCTCTTTGCCCTACCTTCTTCAGTACATATCCCACGTAACTCAAGTGATGGCTCTAAATAAAAAAACTCCACACAGGTCACTCCGTTTCTTAAATCCTGAGGTAGTTCTTGTTTCCCTTCAGATAACATGTTGCAGGTCTCTTAACCCAGCATTCAGGGTTTGAACTATGTAGCCCCCGCCTACTTTTCCAGTCTCTTCTTACACAGTTTTTGTCACTCCTAAAAAGTAGCTGTACTGAACTCAGTAAGCTGAGGCAGGAGAACTGCTGAAAAAGAAGAGGAAAAAGGGGGAGAGGAGGAAGCAGTAGCAGCAGCAGCAGCAGCTGTACTAAAAAGTACTTGCAGTTCTCAAGACAGTAGAAAGTTTCTCTTTCACAAAACACTGTACAGTATAAAGTAGCAGACTCCTATTTGTTTGCTTCTGATCTTATAGACTGCTCACATAGGTTCTGGTGTTGACATCTGCAAAGCCCTTGGCACACAAAGTGTCAAAGTGTCTGTTTCCAGAACTGAGTTCATCACGAGTGGAGTGAGTACCTAGCATAAGACTTTGCACACAGTAATGGCCAGCAAATGATCTTCAAGTACATAAGCAAAGTTGCAAGTAAACTCTTCAAGAAAGTTCTGATGCAGCCTAAATTCAGGTTTCCCTAGTAATCCTGTAATCCCTCAGCTGACTCCCCTTTATTTAAAAGAAAACCAAAAAGTTTTACAGTTCTTTGGTTACAGGAACCATGAGAAGAAAAACAGTGACCTTCCCCTCCTGATAGCTGCCTTTTGAGTCTTCACCACACTCAGTTCTGCTGTCCTTTTGTTTTATCAGCTGTGAATTGTTTACAAAATTCCAAGTTGTTTGTAGGAAATTCAGGAAAACTTAGCAGAAAGAGGAGAAACTGGACTCATTTTCTTGCCTAGTTTATTTCTGAAACATAACACCATATAGGACTTTAAGGTATGCTTACTTCCTGTGGTCATTATTTCAGTAGCTCTGAGCAATTATTTTCTGGAATGTACAGTAATCACTCTGTAATATCACTGATCACAAATCTAAAATCCATTTTATATGTTTCATTATTACCGGATAAAATCAGTCCAGTTTCCTTACTGGACAATTGAGGTTAAAAAAGAAAAACAAGTAATATCATCTTTCTTTGAAATGAGCAACAAACTTTCAAGCATTGTTTAAGCACGTTCAACCTGTTACCCACCATTATTCTTTCCTTGATTTTTTAATGTTACAATAAAATTTTTAAAGAAAATTTTAGCATATATATACATTAACTATACTGTACAATTGATTATTTTATTTCATTTTATTTTATTATTTTATGGTGATACAGGAGATTTTAGACCTGGGACATTGCACTGAGACATTGCACTGAGCTGCATTTCCCAGCCCATTTTTAAAAATCTTTTATTTTGAGACAGAGCTTCCTTACATTGCTAATTGCCCAGGCCAGGTTTGAATTTGCTGTCCTCTGTCTCAGCCCCTCAGAGTGCTGGGATTACAGGTTTGTGCCACAATGCCCAGCTTGTATAGTTGATTTTATATATGGCCCAAGACAAATTCTTGGTCCAAACAAGGGCAAAAGAAGAGTGGGCTGCAAGTTGGAAACGTCTGGTTATTTAATCTATGTATTAAAGGCCTATAATTTCCACAGATAGTTCTACAAGGGCATCATCCTTGAAATCTGGGGAAATGATACAGCTTCTAGGTTTAAAATCATCATTTGGATGAAAAAGAGAAGAACAGAGTACAAACATGGATTGTTTGTTTGTTTCTTAAGACAGGGACTCACTCTGTAGTCCAGGCTGGTCCTGAACTCACTATGGAGCCCAGACTGGCTCCATAGAACTCACAGCAATCTTCCTGCATCAGCCTTCTGAGTGTTCGGATCATAGGCCTGCACCACCATGCCTAGTTATGTGGGTGAGCCCACCATCTGGTAAGACTTACGTTAGCTGTTCCCTGTTCCCTTTATTTTTCACTTTAAGTTCTGTGAGATAGCTGTGATCTGGGTTTCTCATATCAGAGAGAGCATTCACTATTTCACCTTCTGCTTCTGACTGACTTCATTAAGCATGATGGTTTCAAGTTTCCTCCATCTGCTTACAAAAGCCTCCACACTGTCAGACTTTATTGATGCATAGTATTCCATTGTGTGTAAATACCACATTTTGTGTATCCATTGGTCTGTTGATGGGTATTTAGGTGTCTTCCATATTTTAGCTATTGTTAGTTGTGCTGCAATGAACATGAGTGTACATGTATTTGTGTTATGTGTTGTTTTTAACCCTTTTTGGAATATTCCCAGGAGAGGTATTGCTGGATCAAAGGAGATATTTATTTCCAGTCTTTTGAGAAACCTCCATACTGCTTTCCATAGTGGTTGTACCAATTTACATTCCCACCAGCAGTGCAGAAGGGTTCCTTTCTTCCCACAGCCTCTCCAGCACTGATTGCTATTTGAGTTGTTGATATAGGCCAATCCCTCTGGAGTTAGATGGTATCTTAGTGATGTTTTGATTTGCATTTCCCTTATGGCTAGGGATGTTGAACATCTTTTCATGTATTTATTCGCCATTTGAACTTCGTGAGTGAACTGCCTCTTCATTTCTTTTGCCCATTTTTCAATAGGATGCTTGATTTTGGGGGGCTTACTTTTCTTCAGTTCTCTGTATATTCTGGTTATGAGCCCACTATCTGAGGTGTTGGTGGTGAATATTTTTTCCCAGTCTGTTGGTTCTCTTTTTACAGTGTTGATAATTTCCTTTGCTGTGCAGAAACTTTTTAATTTGACATGATCCCATTTGTTAATAATAGGGACAATTTCTTTTTCTTTTGGTGTCTTATTAAGAAAGTCTTTGCCTGCACCTATGTCTTTTAGATATTTGCCTAATTTGTCTAGAAGGTTCAGTGTTTCACTTTTAATGTCTAGGTCTTTGACCCACTTTGATTTGATTTTGGTGCATGGTGACAGGTGTGTAACTAGATTCATTCTTTTGCATGTGGATAACCAGTTTTCCCAGCACCATTTGTTGAACAGGCTGTCCTTTTTCCAGTGTATGCTTTTGGCTCTTTTATCGAAGATTAAGTATTTGAGGGTATTTGGGTTTGTCTCTGCATCCTCAATTCTCTTCCACTGGTCTATCTGAAATTTTTTAATTTTTTAAAACATAAAATAATATTAAATTTTTTAAAAATTAAAAATATGAAGGCAGTGTCAGATATTGGAGTACTACACTAACAAGCCTGAGAACACCAAGAAATACATACAACCACATATAAGTTAGAGAGTGTGGAGCAGATTCTCAGTGTCTGCAGAAGGAACCAATCCTGTCAACTTCTTGATTTTGCATTTTACTCTCCAAAATTATGAAAAAATAAATCCTGTTGTTGTGATAGTACTTTATGGTAGCCCCAGGAAGCTTCACACAAATACAGCCACCTTTATGAGGGAGTGAGTACGGAAGAGTGAACCCAGGGAACACTGAACTATACCTCCAGTTTGAGCTTTTTCCTTAGTTTTTCTTGTTATTTGTTTTTGTGGTACTGGGAAGTCCAATCCAGAGCTCTCACACTGTGCTATATATCCCTGGCCTATTTTTTAGGCTTGATTTTTGACACAGGGTTTCACTAAATTGCTAAATTGCCCGTGCTGGGTTTGAATTTGTGAGCCTCATGATTCAGCCTCCCAGAGTGTTGGGATTACAGGCCTGGGCCACTAGGTCCAGTTCATTTGTTTTTTGTTTTATTTTGTTTCACTTTGAGATAGAGTCTCACTAAATTGCCCAGGCTCAACTCTTCCTTGAAATCCTTCTGCCTCAGCCTCCTGAGTAGCTAGTATCACAGACCTGTGCCGTCACAGCTAGGCATAATTTCATTTTTAAATGACATTTTGGACTGGATCATAGAGCTCAATGATACACCACTTGCCTAGCATGTGAAGGCCCTGGCTTTAATCCCCAACACCCAGAAAAAAAAAAGAAAAAGAAAGATATTAATATTTTAATATTAATACATGGAGAAGATATAATCTTAGAGCTGAGGATGTAGTCTGTGAAAGGTGTGTAGTCTGTAGCTAAAAGGGAATGTGAACAGTAGAAGGGGCTTCAGGATGAAACGCACTTTGCACAGGCGTTCTAGGCTAGGGAGCTGGAGCTTCAGTACTTAGGATTAAATCCAGGACCTTTTCACTGAGCTATATCCCCAGATCATTTTTTATTTATTTATTTTGAGATAGAGGTGGAGGCAGGGAACATGCCTGAGTTCTTCCACCAGATTTACTGTGGTGTTAACCCAGGGAGTTCTCATGGAAGGGGTGATTCTGTCTTTGAACTCATGGGGCAGTGATTTTCCACTTGGGCCCTACTTCCTCTAGCCAGCCACTGCTTTTCTCAGTAATGCAAATGTCTCAAGCTGGAATGAGGGAGGGGACACAGTCTATTGGGTGGAGTTGGAAAGTGCATCAGCCCAAGGATATAACTATGACTTCTCTATTAAGTACTTGATCTGAAATCACAAATAAAGGGATACAAGTAGAACTATAATAAAGTTCCCTGAGTTTGATTCCTCAGCACCACATAAAGCTGGGCATAGTGGCGCATGCCTGTGGTCCCAGCACTGGAGAGGCTGAGTCAGGCAAATTGTCCTGAGTCCAAGGCCAGCCTGAACTACACTAGTGAGTTTAGGACCAGCCTGATCTACAGAGCAAGACCCTGTCTCAAAAAAAAAAAAGAAGACCATCCTTCCAAGACATGATTTTTTTTTTGAGGCACAGAGTCTCGCTCAGTAGCAAAACATGATTAAGTCACTTTAAACTAAATATAATGCTCAAATTGATGAAACTTTATCAGAGACTGGCTGTAGTCTTAAGGATCACGGGCTTAAGCCCAAGGTAATAGTTGTAACCATTTTATCTCAGTACTTTCAAATTTCTCTCTCTCTCTCTCTCTCTCTCCCTCTCTCTGCTCTTATGTGTATATATGTGGAGGGGATTCTGGGGGAAAAGCCTAGGGCCTTCACACCTAACTACATCCCCAGCCCATTTTTATTTTTGATTTTGCTATGTCTCTAAGCTGCCCAGGCAGGGATTTAACTTGTGCCTCAGCCTCCCAGAGTGCTAGGATCACAAGCCTGCTCCACCAGGGTAGCTGTCTCTTTATCACATCTTTCCAAAAAAGTCATACTGCCAAATCTAAGACCAAAACAGCAATCGTCTTCTGCTATTACTCCCAGGCAGCTAGGTTTACTTAAAAACCCCATTTGGCAGTTTATCAGTGAGCTGATCTCTGGTCTTGACTGGAATTACTTTCACTCATCGTAGACCTACCTTCCTCTGTGTTATGGCTTAGATCTGGAATGTCCTCCCACAGCCTCATGTATTTGCAGGATGATTGGTCATGGAAATTAAATGGGTCGAGTGGATTCATCTATTGCTTTCACACACAGTTAGATGGGCCTGGGCAGTAGGGGCAGATCATTGAGGGCGGGGTCTGGAAGAATTCTTGCCCTCAGCTTCTCCCAGTGGAGTAATAATTATCAGCCTTGCCCTATACAGACAAATGTCATCATGAGCATAATATCCAAGACATGCAAAAGCTTCTTGCTAGCTCTGCCTCAGAGTCTGACTCTGAGTGACCTCAGTATACTCTCAGAATGTACTTAGCAAAGAGAAAGTATCAATAGGCTCACAGATGAGTCAAACATGGGGCACACACCCTGTAGTTTCAGCTATTTGTGAAGCTGAGGCAGAAGGATCTCCTGAGCTTAGGAATTTGAGGACACCCTGAACAACACAGTGGGACCTCATCTCTTCGAAAGAAAGACAGAAAGAAAAATGAAAGAAATGAAGGAAGGAAAAAGAAAGAAAGAAAAAAAGAAAGAAAGAAAGAAAGAAAGCAAACTTTAGCAGCCAGTTACCAGAAGTAATCAGCCTAGTACTAGAAAACATGGGTGAGTAGAGAGTAATATAATATCTGTCACATCTGCTCTCTCATTTACCTGTGATTTCTCACTCTTGATCAAAGAATTTTGGTTTTTTTATTATGTTGTACATTATCATCAGGCAAATTCATCTAACAAAAACAATAGATTTCCTCTCATTTATTTATTTTTGAGGAAGGGTCTGGCTCTGCAGCCCAGACTGGCCTCAAAAACACAGCAATCCTCCTGCCTCAACCTCCTGATTTCTGGGATTAAAGATGTGGACCATTATACTTGAATTATATGGTGCTGGCGAATCGAACCCAAGACCTTGGGCTCACTTTAACCACTGAGCTATTCCCTCAGCCCCTTTTCTTCATATTATTTCTTTTAAGCATAGTATCTGGTACAGCTTGTATCTTAAGTGTCCTCCAAAGGTGAATGTTTTAAAGATTTGGTCCCTAGCTCAGCCCTACTGGGAAATAGTGGAATCTTTTAGCAATGAGGTCTAATGAGAGGTCTTCAGGTCACTAAAGATGCACCCTTGAAGGGGACAGTGGGATCCCATTCCTTCCACTCCCTCTCTCTTTTGTGTCCTGGCCATGAGGTGAATGGTTTTGCCCTGCAATGCACTTATGCCATGATGTGTTGCCTTGTGATGGGCCCAAAGCAATGGAGACAATTCATCATGGAGTAACTATACCTACAAAACTGTAAGCCAAAATAAACTTTTTATAAATTGATTTATCTCAGACATTGTTAATAATGACAGAAAGCTGACTAATACATATCTTACCTCAATGCTGTCAAAATCGTGGGTCAGCTATTGCTAGAGAGAACCTGAACCAGGTAACTCACCAAAGTTACCAAGCCTTCAGCCCCCAAAGGGTCTCAAGGGAGTAAGGAAATTGACTTCCTTCTGTAATTTAATCTGATTTCTGAATTGGTGCCCTGGCTCTGCTCTGGAACAATTTAGAACACTAAACAGTTCTAGAGTCCTGGAAAACTTTTTCATAAATATTATCATTTATTTTCTGCTTATTTGTTTGTTTGTTCATTTTTTGAGTCAGGGTCTCACTCTGCAGTCCATGTTGGTCCTGAACTCACTACATAGCCTAGGCTGACCTAGAACTCACAGTAATCCTCCTGCCTCAGCTTCGCAAGTGCTGGGATGACAGGCATGTGCCACCACACCTAAATTATGTGGTGCTGGGGAACCCAGGGCCTTGCTCTTGCTAGCTAGACAAGGGCTCTAATCACTGTGCTATTCCTCAAGCTCATGATTGCTTCTAATTTTTCATAATTTATTGAACAAGATCTGTTGTCTGAGATCATCTGGGTTGAGAGTGAAACTAAGTGGTAGAGTGCATGATTAACATACCGAAGGCCGTGATTTTAATCCACAATAGTTATAATAACAATAAAATTAATAGCAGAGATCTTCTCATGGCCTGTGCTTGTCCCTTGTGTGATGTTACATGTAATCACATTTTTCTGGGATCAAGTAAAATTATTGACCTACCTTAGGCTCAAATCTCTCGTATGGTCCAGTGTCATTCTTCTAGTAGCATGACTTTTCAGTTGCAAATGACTGAAAACTAGCTTAAGCCAAATAAAGGGGTAGTTATTTCAAGAACCATGAGTAGAGATGCCTAAACAGTGTTAGCAAAAAAAAAAAAAAAAAAACAGATTTATTGTCAGTCTCCTTCCTTCTGGGTTTCCCTCCATGGTAAGGAGGATAAATATAAACCTGGAGCAGTTTCACCTAGAGCAGCCTAAAGCATGTCCCACCTAGTTATCAGTTCTACTCAGTATAGCACAAGTTTCTCCATACAGTTACAGAAAAACTCTGAGAACGGAGCCTCACCGGACTTCATAGGAAGTGGCTAAGCTATCCTTCAGGTCGAACACCATGCACTGGACTATTTTCAAATGTCTATTAAGAGCCAGGAAATGTGTACAAGCCCAGATTTTGTAGGAAAATATGGAAAAAAAAATTTTGGTGATTATCCCAATGATGGGATTGGTTAGATTCAGAAAGGAGATATCAAGATTTGACTACTGCGAACCCATTAGAGGAATCAGAAGCTGGGGTAGAGTGTTGACTTGAGTGAAATGACTTAGGTGCAGAAGATTAACATGTTAAACACTGTATAGTTTCTCGGACTTGGAAAACCCAGAACACAGACATTCTCTGGAACCATATGAAGTGATAGCCAGAGCCGGGAGAAGGGACAGGGAGCGGGTGGGAGGGTAAAAGATGGGAAGGGATTGTGAAGTTGTTGTGATACATAGATGTACGAAACACCTAAATTCATTGTAAATACTATGTATTACATCTGTATATTAATAAAAATAGTGGGGAAAAAAGAGACAAGAACGATCATCAACAGCAAATGGCAGCTGCATGAAAGCAGCACCAAATGCCTTCTTCACGCTCAGGAACGAACACTGCATCTCCTCCTCGTGGTTTCTGGTACTCTACATGGTCAGGGAAACTTCTCTAGTAACAAACTATAGAAATGATCCCTGAAAGTATAGTCTTCAAGCCCAGATTTTAACTGATTTTTTTCTTCACTATTAAAAAGAGAGAATCTATAGTCTGTATAACCCAGACATAGTACAGATAATCAGTAGGTCTTTACAATGATTTCAAAAATCATCCATTTCACACCTTGAGACCATTATGATTAGCAAGATGTATCAGACACAGAAAATTAAATGTCATATGGTTTCTCTAATATGAGAAAAAAGAGAAATGAGAAAAAGAAAGAAGATAGACTTTGTGGGAGGGAAAGTGAAAGGGGGAGCTGGTGAGAAGGTGGGAAGAGGAAAGGAATATGATATCTAAATAAAAGATAAAAAAGGAAGGAAAAAATCATCCATTTAAAGAAAACACAGATGTCTTCCATCATTTTCTCCTTTAGTTACTTTTTCATTGCTGTAATTCAATGCCTGACATCCAAAGCTTAAAGGAGGGAAATATATTTTAGCTCTCAGTTTCAGGTCTCAGTTCCTTCGTGGACATCTGGCAATGGTAGAAGCACGTGGTGGAGGTGTTGCTGGGAGAAAGCTGATCACGGCATACAGACAGGAAGCCAAGTGAGGGAGGAAGGGCAGAACTAGCATGTAGAGTATAGGGCAAGCCCCAGGCATCCACCCTATTAGGGCTTAGATCTGGAATGTCCCCCAAAAGCCTTGCGTATTTAAATGTTGTGGAATAATGATGGAACCATGTGCTCTTAAGAGGTGGGACCTAATCCAAAGGAATGGAACCCTGGAGCTTGACACAGAAGGAGTGGACCACTGGGACATGACTGCCTTTCCTCCCGCACTTGGCTTTCTGTCTGCCATGCGTTGAGCAGCTCTTCCTCCAGCCATGCCTTCGCCTTGTACTTCCACCATTGCCAGCTGCCCATGAATGGACTGAGAACTACTGAAACTGTGAGCTAAAATAAATCTTTCCTCCCCTTACGTTGTAGATGTCAGATATTGGGTCAGAGCATCAAAAAAAATAAATAAATAATACACATGCCTTCCAGGGCAAGCCACAGTGTTCCACCCCTTCCACACAGGCCCATGCCTTAACCAGCAACTGGCTGTGTAGTTATTCCACAACATCCAAATACACGAGGCCTTTGGGAGAAATTCCAGATCCAAACCACATTATTTTCTAAAGAGTCTGAGTTTCCAAACTGTGGCTTACGTAATCTTACCCTAAATTCATTATCTGAAGTCACATTTCTTTCTTGGAGAGAGAAAATAGCTGTTGGTTTAGTTTGTCCATGGTATCTTCTCTTTTTAGCCATTTAAGCTTCTGAAAAATCTCCCAAATTAAAGCTTCAAGTTAGAGGACTCAGATTTGGAAGTGAGAGAGGATGGAAATTTTGGGCTGTTTCTTGCCTTGTTTTCCCTTGGCTTTCACACCTGTATTAAGATAAAACATCCAGATGCCCTGTCCCTGCATGCCGTAACAATGCTTTACAGTCTGGACGTGATGCCCATCTACCTCTTCTGAATACTACTAGGGTATTTATAACCAAAAATTGTTAGTCTTTTTAAACTCTTCTTTCATTTTTACAAGTCCTGTAAGAAACTCAAGTCTCACAATCAGGATTAAAACCACATTTGACACATTCTTCTTTTCTCTTCTTCTTCTATTTCTGTGATAGGAGATGGCTTGAGTGCCTGCTACTTGTAAGTTTACCATCAAGCACTTCTTAGAGTTGATGTTATGGCTGGCAAGATCTTTGGCCGGCTGGAGCTTCTTTCGTGTGGGTTGAAGGCAGCTCCAGCTCCATGCTCCTACCTATCCCTTTTTCTTTCATGCTCTTTAACCTTAGGAATGCTATCGCCATCTTTTCTTTTCTAGAGGAGCCTCCTTATTCCTTTCTCTAGTGTTCTGCCTTGTGAGGGGTGGATCAAATGTCTTCATTCTCACACCTCTTCCTTCAAGATCCACAGAGTCACCATTAGACCTTTCATCTGTTTCATTAAGTCTGTGCATAATAGTCATCAGTAATTGAAGTCTTTGATGGCTATCTCCAATCACCTCAATTGACTGAGTTTCTCTCTTTCTCTCTCCCCTTTATATTTCTATCTCTCTGGGGACTGAACCCACAGCTGTCAAAACTTCACAATTTAGCTATATCCTCAGGTCATTTTTATTTCTTATTCTGAGACAGAATCCTAACAAGTCACTAAGTTGCCCAAGCTGGGCTCAAACTTGAGATTCTCCTGCCTCAGCCTTCAAGAGTACTGGAATTATAAGCATGTACCTCCACACCTGGATTCTCTCTCTTAAGAGACAGGATCGTGAGGTTGAAGATGTAGCTCAGTGGTACAGTGCTGGCCTAATATACACAAGGTCCTAAGTTCGATCAACACCACAGAGACAGACAGGCAAGCAGACAGGAGGCAGGCAGACAGATGGACTTGCTATGTACCCAGAAAAGCCCCAAACTCCTGGGCTCATGAGATCTTCCTGCCTCTGCCTTTTGAGTAGCTGGGATTTACAGGAACACATTGCCTTTGCTCTATGATTTTAGAAGCCCCTGTTTTCTCAGGTTAGTTTCAAGGGTTGGGAGAATGTAAACACCCTTGGCAACTGGAATTTTTCCCAAAGCCTTTTCCTGGAATAGCCCTGGTCCTTTCCTGTTGCAAAGGAGATCTGATTCTCACTGTTGGTTTCTGTTTCCTCTGACTGATAGGAGAGTTTCACCAGACCATATTCATAAGTAAGCACGTTTTCTCTCCCTGATGGTGCAGACAAAAAAATCTGAGTAACATTGTAGTTTTAAACCTTTCCCTCTGCAAGCTTCCTGAACATTCAGCACTCAGCCAGTTAACACTGAGGCCTTGAAAACTTCCCTTGCCACACGAAGAATGTCAGCTCTCACTTCTCCATATCTGGTATTGACCATTCACAAAATCTCAGTAGAGTTCCTCAGCCAAGGGTGCTCTTTCCCTGTGCTAAGTGACCTTTCCCCAAAATACTCTCAACTTCCATAAATCACTGTGTTAACTGAACAGTCCTTCCTTTTGCCTGTCTCCAGTAACTAGACCACTGATTTTAGTGGCATTTTGGACTGGTAGGTATTCTAGAATTGGAACACATTCAAGAATGTAAAGTATTTGGGCTGGCGGAATAGCTCAGCGGTTAAAGCACCTGTCTAGCAAGCTTAAGACCTTGGGTTTAATTCCCCAGCACCACATAAGCAGGATGTGGTGGTACATGCCTGTAATCCCAGCACTCAGGAGGCTGAGGCAGGAGGATTGCTATTAGTTCGAGGTCAGCCTGGGATCCATAGCTCTGAAGTGTGTTTAGGACCAGCCTGAACTACAGAGTGAAACCATACCTCAAAAAAAAAAAAAAAGAATGTGAAATAATATTTAGAACCCAAAAATTTGGTAAAAATCTTGTATCTGGGGCTGGAGGAATGGCACAGCAGTTAAAGTGCTTGCCTTGCTAGCACACAGCCCTGAGTTTGATTCTCCAGTACCACATAAAGCTGGGCATGGTGACACATGACTATAATGTCAACACTTGGGAAGCTGAGGCAGGTGGATTGTCCTGAGTCGAAGGTTATCCTGGGCTACACCAGTGAGTTCAGGACCAGCCTGGGCTACAGAATGAAACCCTATCTCAAAAATAAATAAATAAATAAAAGAAAAATTCTTATATCAAAGTTGAAGGGTGGTACAGTTAATGACTCAAGAGAATTTGAGGATGCTAAAAGAACACTGAGAGAACCAGGCCTGGTGGTGCATGCCTGTAATCCCAACACTCTGAGAGGCTGAGGCAGGAGAATCCTATGTTTGAACCCTGGCTTGGCAACTTAGTGACTTGGCAAGACCCTGTTTCAAAATAAATAAAGTGGGGCAGGGGATGTAACTCAGTATAAAGACACTGAGTCAACCCCCTATACCATACACACCCACAAAATATCAAGTTTCAAACCTTAATTATATAAGAGAACACCTGTGGTATCCAACAGCACATCTCTGTTCCTTCATATCTCTATATCTCCCTTGACCATAGACTAAATAACATGTTAGCAAACTTGAGTAAGGCTGTGTTTTCTCCCTTCCCAAAGACCTTGCTCAGCTCTTTTTGTCTGATCAATGATCTAATAGAAATTTGCATAATTTCTTCAGTTTCAGGGATTTTCACAGTTAATAATGATTCATAGAGATTTCTGGAAGTCTGTGTCTACCTCCATGTACAAATTTTTTGATGTTACCTTTCTTGAGCGTTATCTTGAATACTAACTGACTTGATTTCTAGAGGTAGTGGCAAGTGCATGATATAAATATAAACCTCAACAACATTAATAATAATCCAGAAAAAGTCCCCCAATACAACTCACGTGTCCTCAATCTGATTTGACTATAACAACCACATGAGATTCCTTAATAACATTTTTTACCCAAGTTATTCTAGCATGAACACCCATTTCTGTACTTGTAGAAATTAATTCTACCTCCAAGTATCTTTCAGCTATTTCTAAGAGTCTCTTCAGGACCTCTTGAGTCAAGAGTAAATTCTTCACTGGTTGGTCATCTTGCAATTGTACTACACTGGGCCTTCAGTGACATATTGACTCTCAAGAACTTGTCACATCTCAAACAGAGACCACAAGAGCAACCTATTCTGACTTCCAGGAGGGAAAAAAAAAAATGCTTTTTGTCCTAGTTTCCATCTCTGCTGGTGGGGCTGAAATCTTCTCCCTTTGGTGTGACTTATAATTAAGGTCCTAATCCCACCTGGCTTTCTCCTCCTTTTCTTCCAATTGTGTTAGTTTTCCAAGACCTGGATTTTGCAAGTTTCTTAATTCCTTGACATTTGTTAGAATTGAATGTGAGAGCTGGGTCGAGTGATACAAACCTGTAATCCCAGCACTCTCGGAGGCTGAGGCAGGAGGATCACAAGTTCAAGCCCAGCCTGGGGCAACTTAATGATTTAGCAAGACCCTGTCTCCAAACTAAAAAAAAAAGGGCTGAAGTTTTCCATCTTCACACACATACACACACAAACTGGATGTGAGCGTGGAGAAGGAAGAACAAAGGATGTCCGTACTCCACTCCACCACATTTCTCACAGAAAATGTGGATGACCACTTTACAATTATCTTCACATGTCTGTCTTTTCTTACAGACTGCTTTTTTTTCATACTATAGTGCATAATTGTATTAGGTACCTAGCCAATGCTCATTGAGGGAAGTATTACAACAGCTATACATACAAAGTACCATGAAAACATAGATAAAGTCATCTGGCAGTATCAGATATCGTTCTTTGGAAAGACAGGGAAAACTTTGGCAATTAGCCTTAAAGGAGAAAAATAATAGTGCACTAGGAAAACGAGCGAAGCTGTTATAACAAAGAGACTCAACATCAGCGTGTTGAATAAGACAAAATATTTTTTTCTGTCTCGTAACAGCTCAGAAATAGGCAGGACATCTAGGCTGGGTGGAAGGCTCTAACTCCAAGGCCCTGTTCAATTCTATTGCTAAAAGGAAGGAGAAGAGAATGGTTACAGCTTTGCATTCCATCCCGAGGGAACAACCTACGCGAGAATAAACCATAACAGCTGCTTGGAGAACAACAACAACAAAATTGAGAATGCCAAGGAAATGGAGTGTGAGCACAGAAGCAGTAAGCAATCAGGATCAGGACTGAGTCAGAGGAAACTGGTTTCAAAATCCCTTCACTATCTCTCCCTTCATCTCTCACCACTCCTTCCCACACACCCGCCCTGTCCCCTCCTCTTTGCCATTTCATCTATCAGGTTCAGATGGGCTGCAGGGCCTTGATGCCTGCTGTCCCTCTACCATGAATGCACTTTCCCTCAGAAACTGTAACTATCACCTTCCCTTCATTAATATCTTGCCTCAGATGTCACCTCTTCATATTCTTGGCCACAGAAGCACCGTCCACCTGAAATTTTATTCTGATATTCTATTTTAGTTTCTTATTAGCACTTATTTCTCACAGTCTAAAGTAATTGTTTACCAAAAAATAAAAATAAAATAAAAAAATTATTTACTTTCTTTGTTCCTGTATCTGCAGCTGCAAAGTAAAGTCCATGATATCAGAGGTATAGTTTATATTTCTAGAACCGTGCTCCACAAATGTTTATTGAAAACATTTGGTTTAAATCTTTTTTTACTGTTGCTTTTTTTTTGTTTTGGTTTGGTTTTTTTGAGACAGCGTCTTGCTATATAGTCCAGGCTGGTTCTGAACTCACTATCGAGGCCAGGCTGACATTGAACTCAGGGCAATCCTCCTGCCTCAGCCTCCCAAGTGCTGGGATTGTAACAGGTGACACACCACACGGGCTTATGTGGTGGAACCCAGGGCCTTGGGCTTGCTAGGTAAGCGATTTACCACTGAGCTATTCCTCCAGCCCCTCCTTTGAACTTTCTAATTGTGACTTAGAAAGATTATGAAATTTGCCCAGGGTACCACAGGTATTTCCTTTTTACTTATTTCTTCTTCCTTCTCTTTCACCTCACCCTCCTCTTCTTTTGTTAAGACAGTATATTTTATATAGTGTTTTTGTCATAATTAAATAATTTAAATTTATGAACAAAAAATCTGTATATGAATATTTGTTTGAAATTATTTATACTTGAAATAAATAGACTAATAAATAAATAAATTTTTTGAGACAGGGTCTTTCTCTGTAGCCCAGACTTGTTCTGAACTCACTATGGAAACTAGGCTGGCCTTGGACTCACAGTAATCCTCCTGCCTCAGTCTCCCGAGTGCTGGGATTACAGGCATGCACCACCACATCCAGTTTATGTGGTACTGGGGAATTGAATACTAGTACTTATCGCTTGCTAGGCAAGCGTTTTAACCGCTGAGCCATTCCTCCAGCCCGATTGATTTTTTTTTTATTTTTGAGGAGGAAGAGGAGGAGAAACAGGAGGGCTAGGGCAGTGCTGAGATCAAACCTAGAGCCTAGTGCACACTAGGCAAGTACTCTGTTACTTCGCTACATCCCTAGCCTCATATTTGAAATTTTTAAAAAATAGAATTTACATATTATAAGCCATTTAGCTCACTTAATTCATAAAATGTTCATTCTAACGAATTTAGAGGGAAACAACATACAATCTTTCAAATTATATCTGTTCTGTTTCCTGGTATGATGCTCTTTATTAAATTAACTGGTCAGGAGTAGTGACACACCTATAATTGCAGCACTCTGGAAGGCTGAGGCAGAGGATCACAAGTTTCAGCCCAGCTCAGGCAACTCGGTGACTAGTGACATTCTATCACAAAGTTTTAAAAATAAAGGACTGGGGATATAGCCTAGTGTGAAGGCCCTGAGTTTAATTCCTAGTACACCAAGAAAACACAAAGCACACAAAAAAAGAATCACTAAGATTTTCAAATAAAATAAAATTTACTAACTTTGGGAAGCATTTTAACCCATCTCAATTCATTATAGAGGATGATATTTAAAATGAGTGAAAGCTGGGCATGGCAGCACACACCTATATTTCCACAGATTCAGGAGACTGAGCAGGAGAATTGCATGTTCAAGACCAGCCTAAGCTATTTAGTAAGAGCCTACCTTAAAATTTAAAAAGAGCTGGAGATGTATATCAGTGGTATAAGACACTTGGAATTAACCCCCACGTATAAAAATGATAAGTAAAAATTAACAAGTAGTACACATACATTTTCAGCTTTACTGAGATAACTGACAAATACAAATTGTGTATACTCAAGGCATCCACCTTGGTGCTCTGCAGGTCAGTGTTCTTACACCTTCAGACTCTGGATTCATTAGCTATGCTATCTTCCAACTTCCATCCAAAATTTTCATCAAAAACTGAGTTTTGAGTTTTGAATATTTCACATGCCTTTTGTGGGGCTTGGGGGAGCAGTGCACAGGGACTGGGGATCGAACCCACGGCCTTAACAATGAGCTACATCACAGCCCATTTTTTATTTTTGATCTTTAAAATCAATTTTATGCATTTATTGAAGTACTGGGAATTGAATGCAGGGCCTTTGTTCTGAGCTGCATCTCAGCCCCTTTTTATTGTTTACTTGAGATAGGGCCTCACTTAACTTGCTAAATTGCCCAGACTGAGGTTAAATTTGCAATTCTCTTTCCTGCTTCAGCTTCTTACAGTGCTGAGATTACAAGATTGACTAAATATTGTATTTCACATTCTTGAATGTGTGTGCCATGCCAGAGTGCTTATTAAACATGTAATTATCCCATAAGAATTCACTTTTAAGCGCTAAGTCAAGCGCTAAGCACCCAAGTTTGATTCCTCAACACCACATAAGCCAGGGGTGGTGATGCACACCTGTAATCCCAGCACTCAGGAGGCTGAGGCAGGAGGATTGCCATGAATCCAAGGCCAGCCTGGGCTCCATAGTAGGTTCAGGACCAACCTGGGCTACCGAGTGAGACACTATCTCAAAAAAAAAAAAGGACTGGAAGGATGGTTCAGTGGTTAAAGCACTTGCCTCGCAAGCAGTAAGTCAAGCACTAAGTACCTGAGTTCGATTCCCCAGCACCACATAAGCCAGGCATGGTGGCTCCCTGGCCAGCCTGGGCTCCATAGTAAGTTCAGAACACAGCCTGGACTACAGGGTGAGACACTGTCTTTAAAAAAATCACTTTTAGGAATTTTCTTTAAAATGTGAGATTTATGACTGGGAATGTAACTCACTGGTAGAGTGCTTTCCTAGTATGTGCCAGGTCTTGGGTTAAATAAATAAATAAAGTCAGACACGATGGCATATGCCTGTTATTCTAACACTCTGGGAGGCTGAGACAGGAGGATTTCAAGTTCAAGCCCAGCCTAGACAAATTAATGACTTATCAAGAACCTGTCTCAAAATAAAATAATAACAACAAGAATAGTAATAAGGAAAAAGAGCCTGGGGGTATATATAGCTCAGCAATTAGAATGCTTGCCCAGCAAGTGCAAGGCCTTGGGTTTAATCCCCAGCATCATATAAGTATGGTGGTGCACAACTGTGATCAAACACTACAGAGGCCGAGGCAGAAGGACTACCATGTGGTCGACCTGGACAACATAGTGAGTTCAGGACCAGCCTGGACTAAGAGTTGAGCTCCAGTCTCAAAAAAAAAAAAAAAAAGATAAGGCCTCTTAAATTGTCTGGGTTGATCCCAGCACTCAGGATCTTGAGACAGAAGGATTGGTGTGAGTTAAGCCTGGGATACATAGTGAGTTAAGGACCAGCATGGAATACAGAGCAAGACTCTGTCTCAAAAAAAAAAAAAAAAAAAAAAAAAAAGCTAAATCTGTAAGTCAGTTTATAACAAATTCTGGCACAATTTTTTTAATGCCATAAATGACTTTATTCCACGTCACAAGTCATGAAACTTTTCACAATTTAGCCATCTTACTTCAAAAGTAAATGATGCTGACGTTGCCAGCATTCAAAATTTTAAGGAGAACTGGAGGAATAGCTTAGCAGTTAGAAAAAGTACCTAGCAAGCCCAACACCCTGAGTTCAATCCCCCAGCACCATATAAACTGGGCATGAAGGTGCATGCCTGTAATCTCAGCAATGGGAAGGCTGAGGCAGAAAGATTGCTCTGAGTTAAGGCCAGCCAGGGCTCCATAGTAAATTCAGGACCAGCCTGGACTACAGAGCAAGACCTTGTCTAAAAAACAAACAAGCAATCATATTTTTAAGGAATTTTTGAAATTGGTGATGATTCAATTCCTTGGGCCTTATGAAATCTACACCTTGGAGCTAGGGGTATGATTAGTGGTTAGAGGCCCAAGGCCCTGAGTTTGATTCCCCAGCACCTGAGAAGGAAGGAAGAAAGGAAAGAAAGAAAGAAAGAAAGAAAGAAAGAAAGAAAGAAAGAAATTTGCAGCCCTGATGACAATTTACAGGACATCATGTATTTTTCAATCTTTTGATCATACTTTTTCTTTCTTTTTTTTTTTTCATTTGTGGTACTGAGTATTAAAACCAAGGCTTTCACAGTGGGCTACATCTCCAGCTTTTTTTTTTTCTTTCCTCTTTCTTCTTTCTTTCTTCTTTATTTTTAAATCAAACTCTTGCTCTGTAGACCACTTTGGCCTTGAACTCAGGGCATCCCTCCTGCCTCAGCCTCCTGAATACTGGAATTATATCTGTGCACCACAGGTTAATTTTATTTAATGTAGATTTAAGGAATTGAACACTAGGCCTTGAGTACACTAGGCAAGCACTTGAACCATTGAGATACACTCCCAGCTCCGATTTTCTTTTATTTTTTCTTCTTCTTTTTTTTAAGTTTATTGTGAGATGGGGTCACGCTAAATCACTAAATTGCCTAGACGGGGCTCAAATCTGTAATCCTCCTCCCTGAGCCTCTCATAGTGATGAGATGCCAGGCCTGCGCCACCAGACCTGGCAAATTTACTTGATGTACCATGCAATGATGCTCCACCAAATAGTTTCGCGCAGCAATTATATCATCTTTACTAATTTCACCAAGTCCCTCGCTTTTACCCTCACCACCACTGGACACCATCAATAACTTTTACTTGCCAAGTTCCCACCAGCACACGTAACACCTGAGAGTCAATTCAGCGATTAGCCCTTGGAATGACACCCTGGAAGCTGCACTCTGCTGTAAAACCAAAGGTACCCATGAATACAAATGGTGAGAGCTCTTGCTCTTTATTAGTTAATTTTAATTTTTTTAAATTTTTTTCTGGCTGAATTGCTTGTTATTATAATGCAAATAATACTCATAATATTTGTGGACATAACATACTGTATTCCATTCAGGTCGATTGCTGCTACAAATTCTGTGCTGGAGAACTGCTCAAGTTTAAAATATCACAAGGTCTCGTAATGTTTTAAGTTTGTGCTGGGCTACATGTGGCCCTGTGTACCATGGGTTAGACATCCGTTTGCTGAGGGAAAAAAGCCAAACTCAAAACTACATGCTATATGGTTTCACATACATATTATTATAAAAATATAAAATTATAGGTACAGAAAACAGCAACAGGATTTAGGGTAGGGATAGGGATTCACTACAGTGGTATTATACAGGGATTTTTTTTTTTTTTGAGACAGGGTCTCACTCTACAGCCCAGGCTGGTCCTGAGCTCACTGTGGAGCCCCAGCTAGCCATGGACTCATGGCAATACTCCTGCCCCAACCTTCCAAGTGCTGGGATTGCAGGCACGTGCCACCATGCCCAGCTTTATGTTGTGTTGGGGAATTGAACTCAGGGTGTTGGCCTTGCTAGGCAAGCACTTTAACTGCTGTGCCATTCCTCCAGTCCTCTGAACTCACTTTGTAGGCTAGCTTCACTCATGGCCATCCTCTTGCCTTAGCCTCCTGTGGTTGAGATCATAGGCGTGTGCCACACACCCAGCTAGTACAGGGATTCTGGATGGATAACTACTTTCTTTCATGTCTTTATTGTGGTGGAGGTTAAATGACAATACGCATTTGTCTAAATCAGTGGTTCTCAACTGGAGTGATTCTGCTCCCTAAGGAACAGTTGACAAAGTCTGGAGATATTTTTGGTTGTCATAACTTAAAGGAAGAGGCAATGCTATTGGCATCTATGAATAGAGGTCGGGAATTCTAGAAATCCTACAATACAACAAGACAGCTCCCTGTGGCAAAGAATTATCCAATCCAAAATGTCAATAGAACTAAGGTTAAGAAATCCTTCAATAAATGAGGTCACAAAGCTGTAACTCAAGGCTAAATTCATCCTACCATCTATTTTTGTACCCTTGTACAGCTTACAGCTAAGAGCAGTTTTTACCTTTTTTTTTTTTTCCAGCATCCTTAGTTCTTCTTAGTTCATTTGTTAAGACAGGATCTCCCTCAGGCTGGAGGAATAACACAGTGGTTAGAGCCTAGTAATCACAACATCCTGCGTTCAGTTCCCCAGCACCACATAAACCGGGAGTGGTGACACATGCCCATAATCCCAGCATTCAGGAGACTAGGCAGAAAGACTGCCATGATTTCAGGGCCAGCCTGGGCTCCATAACAGTGAGTTCAGGACCAGTCTGGACTACGGAGTGAGACTCTACCTCAATAAATAAATAAATAAGACCAGGTCTCCCTTAATTGCCCAGGCTGACTTCAAATTTGTAATCTTTTTGTTCTATCTACTCAGCTTTCTGAGTAAACTGGGATTACAAGTGTGCACTGCTGTGCTCAACTTCATTTCTATGTTTTTATGTGATTTTATTTTTGAGACAGGGTATCACTCTGTAGCCCAGGTTGGTCCTGAACTCACTATGGAGCCCAGGCTAGCCTTGAACTCATGGCAATCCTCCTGCCTCAGCCTCCTGAAAGCTAGGATTATAAGCATGTGTGCCATCACACCCAGCTTTATGTAGTGCTGGGGAATGGAACTCAGGGCTTTGTGCTTGCAAGGCAAGTGCTTAAACCACTGCTATTCCTCTAGCCCCTTAAATTATTTTTTTAAAATAAGGCTATCTTGTGAAAATTATATAAATCTGAATTTCAATATCCATAAAAAAGTTGTGCTCTTTTATTTACATATTATCTGAGTATGTTCTGGCACTCCAAAGGTAGCTGAGTGCTTATGACAGAGGCTATGTGCTCCCAGAGCCTCAAGTATTTACTATTTGGTTCTTTACAGTATAAGTTTATTGACCCCTGGTCTAAACCCACAGTAATAAACCAAAAAAGAGTAAATTTTACTTTTTTAACTTGTAAAACATAAACTGAGTTACTACAAGCTGTGCTGACCTACACATTTCTATAAATGTGTACATTATTTCTGGTTTTTCTCATAGAAGATAGTGAATAATAAGAATTTATCATTGCTATGTTTCAATGTGAAATTTTTCTGTATGAAAAAATCACTTATAATACTTTTGACCATGAAGAATCTCGTTCTGTCTCCTGGACATAGAGACAGCTCTTTAGAGAAGACATCTGTGCCGGCACAGCTGATACTCAAGCACTTGTCATCAGATCAGTAATGGGGTCTGACTGGGTCTCTCTGAGCCGTGACTGCCCCTGGACTGAATGGTCATTTATCACTCTGTCACCAACAAACCAGCTGACCATCACGCATGAGGCCCAAGAGCCTGTCAATTAGCTCCTGTCCGTTAGCCCTTGTCCAAACACACAAACGCTCTGGCCCTGGTCCTATGGTCATGTTATCAGTCCCCTGCAGACCCAGGAAGCGTGATCCAGCATGAGCTTGCTCTCTACTGCCATCCCTCACCTCCTCTTGGACAAGCTGTCTGTTATTTAGCTAATGTGGGTAAAAATGCCTGAAACTGAAAGATGCTCAGCTGGGCTATTATAGTAATAGGGCAACAGTCCCCTTCCCAGTAACTCCCTCCACCCCAAAGTCTGAGAACAAGCCTCTTTCTGTCTGCCAGGCAGAAAATTACACAGGTAGTGGCTGAGTGGCCACCCATGTTCAAGGTTAAAGTCCCCCCAGCCTCCTGATGTAGGTCCTATGGATTCAACCAACTAGATTCATAAACCCTGAAGCCAGCAAGGACTGGATTAACATTCCTCCTTAATAGACACACACACACACACACACACACACACACACACACACACTAGCACTATATCAAGTGCTTATATATATATATTATATATATATATATAATATATATATATTTTTTGAGACAAAGCCGCCTATTATCCAGGTTGATCCTGAACTCACTATATAGCCCAGGCTGGCCTTAAACTCACAGCAATCCTCCTGCCTCAGCCTCCAAGTGTGGAGATTATAGGCATGTTGCTCAACTATTAAGGGGGGCTGGGGGGATCAAACCTGGGGCTTTGCACTTCCTAGGCAAGTATTTTAATCTCTGAACTATGCCCTCAGCTCCTGGCTTTCCTCTTTAAAAGGAATAGGTTGCTGAACTGGAGGACTAGCACAGAGATTAGAGTGCTTGCTAAATTTGATTCTCCAAAACCACATAAGCCAGGAGTGGTGGCACATGCCTATAAACCTTGTACTCTGGGAGGCTGAAACAGGAGGATTGCAGTGATTCCAAGGCCAGCCTTGGCTACATAGTGAGTTCAGGACCAACATGGACTGTAGAGCAAGATCCTGTCTCAAAAACAAAACAAACATGCTGAGCGGTTGAAGTGCTTACTTAGCACTTAGGTGGTTCTCCAGCACTACATAAACCGGGCATGATGACACATGCCTGTAGTCCAAGCCCTTGGGAGGCTGCAGCAGTTCTGGACCAGCCTGGGCTACTGAGTGAGATCTTGTCTCAAAAATAAACAAATAGAACTGGTTGCTTAACAGATCCAGGGTTCCCCCACTTATCAAATTTTAGATAATGTTTGATTGCTTTCTTCAGGTGGATAGATATTGAGAAAAAAACAGAATTTTGAAATGATTATATGGGAGTCAGAACTTCATTCAATGAAAGTTTACAGAGCTTTAAACCTGGTATTCCCAAGGCCAACACTCAATCATCCTCCATCTCTCGATGCCATGAGAAATCTCTGCTCCGAAAGCTGGTCTCTGAAGGGCAGGTGCTGCCTAAAGTGCCCACAGCTGCTGACATTTCGTGACATCCTTCAAAAGCCAAAACAGGGCTGGAGGAATAGCTCAGTGGTTAAGGCACTTGTGTAGTAATCTCACAGCCCTGGGTTCGATTTCCCAGCACTACGTAAACTGGGTGTGGTTGTGCACACCTGTAATTCCAGCACTCAGAGCCTGAGGCAGGAGGACTATTGAGTGTTGGAGGCCAGCCTGGACTCCATAGTGAGTTCAGAACCAGCCTGAACTACAGAGTGAGATTCTGTCTTAATAAAAAAGGCCAGGGGCTGGAAGAATGGCTCAGCTGTTAAAATGCTTGCTAGCAAGAGCTACATCAAGTGCTAAGTACCCAAGTTCGATTAACTGAGCACCACATATAAAGCCAGGTGTGGTAGCACATGCCTGTAATCCTGTAATCACACTCAGGAGCCTAAGGCAGAAGGATTTCTGGGAATCCAAGGCCAGCATGGGCTCCATAGTGAGTTCAGGACCCGCTCTGAGCCACTGAATGAGACCCTGTCTCAATCAATCAGTAAATAAGAGCCAAATCAGGAAGGTACCCAGGGCAGGCACGTGTTGCTCCTGTCCATCTTGCCTCTCAGAAAAGAACATTCTTCTGGTGGGACTGAAAACAGCTGACTTCAGTTGCCCAAGCCCAATTTCAGAAGAACTTACAGCACAACTTTATTGTAGCTTTATTTGGGCAAGTCCTCTATGTCCCCTACCGATCCCATGGAGTACTTGGTGCATCCTGTTTCTTCCTGCATTTTTGTCATCCTTCTTTTCTATTTCCACTCCTGCAGTGCCACTTCCTTCTCCCCACCCCGTGCCTGCTGACTCTCATTGCAGCCAAAGTCATCATTTGAAAACACAATTGTGACTGTCACTCCCTGCCTAAAAGTGTTTGATGGCTCTTTATTGGTCACAGCCCCCAAGTCCAAACTCCACAACTGCATGACCGAGTCACTTCACAATCTGGTCCCTGCTTCTCACTTTTCAACACACTATGCTTGAAGCATCTTAATCAGTTTCTCCTTCCCCATCTGTGGCCTGGGCACATGAGTCTGTGTGTTGCCTCTTCCTGGAAACCTTCCATGAGCTCACCTCTGAACTCAGAGAGCATTCTGCTTATTATGCTCTTGACTTTACTTTGCCTAATATGGTGGCCACTTATGTACAGTTATTCTCTCCCCTATAGGATACTGGGTATCTTAAGAAAGTCTTATAAACTAATGTGTCACATATAGCAGGTGACAGCAATCATGTAGTGATGACAAACAAAGAGATCAGAGACTAACAAAAACATGAATCAGAGAATAAGAACCAGGATGGAGAGAACCACAATTATGATTAAAATAATGGTTGAACTGGGTGCAGTGACACATGCCTGTAATTCCAGCCGTCTAGAAGGCTCAAAAGTTCTAAGCCAGCCAAGAGCACCTTAGTGATACCATGTCTCAAAAATAAAAACTAAGGGGCTAGAACCATGGCACAGCAGTTAAAGCACTTGCCTTGAAAGGTCAAGGCCCTGAGTTCAATTCCCCAGCACCACATAAAGCCAGGCACGGTGGTGCATGCCAATAATCCCAGCACTTGGGAGACTGAGGCAGGAGGATTGCCATGAGTCCAAGGCCAGCCTGGGTTACATAGAGAATTCAGGTCCAACCTGAGCTGTTCTCAAAAAATAAAATAAAAAAATAGAAAGAGCTAAGGATGTATCTCACTGGTAGATTGCTTGCCTAGCATGTGCAAGGCTCTGAACTCAAATGTCACTACAGAAAAATAAGTGACAGACATAGTTCAATATTCAGCTGTTGTTTTTCCCTCTGCCGTGCTGGAGATAGAATCTAGAGCCTTGGGCATGCAATCTCTCTACTGTCGGGCTGTTCCCCCAGCCGACTGCCATGTCAATAACAATGACTCACAAGGTCTGGCTGTTGTGCTAAACATGAGCACGTTTGCTCATTGTATTGTATACTGTGTGATGGGGACACTATCGTCGTTGATGTAGATGACACACTGATAGTTGGAGAGGGTGAATGCATTCTGCTTGGTCGCCAGCCTCCTTGTTGGGTTAAGCGTATCTTGCATACTTTCAACCACAGATTTTTCATACTTGCTCTACCTTGCCTAAAACATTCTTTCCTCCAGTTACATGTTAGTCAGCTTTCCACTGCAGTGACAAAATACTGTAGATAAACAATTTAAAGGAGACCTGTAATCCCAGAACTTAGGAGTCAAGGTCAAAGCCCAGATTCAAACCTCACTCTGGGAGCTGGAGCAAGGCACAAGGTCCTGGATTCGATTCTCCAACACCACATAAGCTGGGGGTGGTGGCACATACTTGTAATCCCAGCACTCAAGAGGCTGAGGCAGGAGTGCCATGAGTTCAATGCCAGCCTGGGCTACACAGTGAGCCCAGGACCAATTTGGACGACAGAGCAAGACCCTGTTTAAAAAAAAAAAAATCAAATCCTACTCTCACTCCAAAGCCAGATTAACAAAGTTATACTTATATAGGACAAATGGGATAGACCTGGTCTCCAAAGCCCTCAAAAAAAAAAAAAAAATCTTTGCTTGTGGAGACTTCAGGGAGGCTAATTCTGTCTTAGCATGAGTATTATCCAGTTGTTAATTGGGGTTCTCTCTGCCTCCTAAGAACCAGGTAACCTATGCCCAAACCTTTATTCTCAAAGTTTCCCCAAACTATTTTCAAAGACCATTGAAAATCCCCAGAGCAATTACATTGTCATGACCACCTCAGGCTCAGTCTCAACTTCAGCTACCCAAATCAATCTTTTGGATTGCCTCTCATGGTAAACATACATTTTCCCCCATCCTCCTACATCTGGTCCTCAGCCCTTTCTGTAACACACACACACACACACACACACACACACACACACACTTTACTAGAGGTCTTTATTACCAAACTGTGTAGCTATGTACTGAAGAGTCTTCAGACTTAATTCAGCAACAGAAAACTTCCTAAATGTATTATGGTATCAGATATCCTTGATCTCTCTCTCTCTCTCTCTCTCTCTCTCTCTCTCTCTCTCTCTCTCGGTTTTGGGGATTTTTGGTTGTTTGTTTTTTTTATTTTTTGAGACAGGGTCTCTCACTGTAGCTCAGGCTGGTCCTGAAGTCCTATGGAGCCTAGGCTGTCCTCTAACTCATGGCAATCCTCCTGCCTCAGCCTCCCAAGCACTGGAATTACAGGCATGTGCCACCATGTCCGATTTATGTGGAGCTAGCGAATCTAACTCAGGGCCTTGCACTTTCCAGGCAAGTGCTCTAACTGCTGTGATATTCCTCCAGCTCCAGACATTCTTGTTATTAAAGGCCTTTCTGTTACCATGCCATAGCATTTGACTTTTCTTTCTCTCTAGTTCTCTCTTCCTGTTCCCAAATTCTCAAAAGCAAAAGCCAAAAAAGCCAATGAAAACTCAAAAATTGAAATAATTATTAAGTATTGCAAAGGTATGCTAATAAAAAATTGAGGGAAGAAAAATAAACAAGAAAAAGCTTATCAGACAATTACAAAATTTTAACCCCATTAAAATTTATTAGAAAATTGCAAAAAAATATATTTTTTTTTAACTGGGCCAGTGGAATAGGCCTATAATTTCAGCTTCTGGGCGAGTGAAACAGAGGATCACAAGTTTGATTGTTTTTTTGAAGTATGGTCATGCTGTATGGTCCAGGCTGGTCCTGAGCTCATGATGGAGCCCAGGCTTACCTTGAACTAATGGTAATTCTCCTACCTCCAGCCTCCCAAATGCTGGAACTATGGGTGAGCACTACCATATCTGGATTATGTTGTACTGGGGAAATCACACTCAGGATCTAGAGCTTGCTAGGCAGGCACTTTAACTGCTGAGCTATTCCTCCAGCTCCTGAGGATCCCAAGTTTAAGCCCAGACTAGGCAATTTAGTAACTTAGCGAGACCCTGTCTAAAAATAATAAAATAAAAAATTTAGTTGAGGCCCAATCCCTATTACAAAAAAAGATAAGTACTAACCCATTTAGTTCCTTTGTACCTAATCTCAGTTTGCAGGAGGAAAAAGATATTGGTTTGGGGGGTTTTATTGAACTCAGGGCCTTCACACATCTCTAGCCTTTTTTTTTCTTTTTCTTGAAACAGAATATCATTCTGTAGTCCCGGCTGGTCTTGAACTCACAGGCTGAGGAATAACCCAGGCTAGTCTCAGACTCACAGCAATCCTTCTGCCTCAACCTTCTGAGTGCTGGCATTACAGGCATGCACCACGACAGGCAGTTCATGTGGTGTTGGAGAGTTGAACCCAGGGCCTTGTTCTTGCTGGCAAGCACTTTAACTGTTGTGCTTTTCCTCCAGCCTTTACTTAATTTTTTGCATTTCAAAATATATGTATTAGCTGGGCATGGTGGCACAGGCCTGTAATTTTTAGCACTCTGGAAGGCTGAGGTAAGAGGATGGCAAACTGGAGCCCAGCCTGGGTAATTTAGCAACCTAGCAAGACACTGTTTCAAAATCAAAAATAAAAATGTACTGGGGATGTAGCTCCATTCCCATTACCACATACACACACTGAAATATGTATTGTCATTTTGTGTTTATTTTTGTTCTGGTTTTTGAAGACAGACTCTTGCTTTATAGTCTAGGCTGGTCCCTAAACTCACTTTGTAGCTAGCCCCGGCTGGCCTCCAAACTCACGGCAATCTTCCCATCTTAGCCTCCTGAGTGTTGGAATTAAAGGCACGCACCACCACACTCAGCTTATGTGGTACTGGGGAGTCAAATGCAGGGCCTCACACTTTTTAGGCAAGCGCTCTAACCCTGTGTTATTCTTCCAGCACTCCCTCTTTTTTTATAGACATTTTTCTATGCGGCTTAGGCTAACTCCAGACTCTTGGCCTCAAGCAATCAGCCAATTCAAACTTCAGAGTAACTGAGACTATGGTCCTATGCCACCATGCCCGACTTTTTTTTTTTCTGATTGGAAAGACTCCAAGAAAAAAGACATACTATTCCTTGGTCCAGCATGCCGTGAGCTCTCTAATCGAATCTTATTATGACTATACACATAAGCATTTTTCACCACAAACTATGCATCCTCGGGAGCTCTCCTTGTGCCCCTCCTTCCTGTTCCCAGCAATCCTCTAGAGACAAGGATCTCTCAAACTCTTGAGTCTGCCAAATTAGCTCTTGATGTTCAAACCATGTCTGTACACGACAGGAAAGGCACAGCCGCTATCTGGCTTGGGGCAGCCCCTCCGAAGCCAAGGAACTCCCATATCCTCCACCTATCAGCCACAAACCCTCTCCTCACCTCCACTCTTCAAATCTCCTTTCCCAACAACCCCCCAAACCAATATCTTTTTCCCAAATCTCAGATTGGGCCTCCAGATCAGGATCTTGCCTGTTCAGGGTGTCTGCCAACACTCCACACCCAGTCAGGCTCTGGAGGTCTGAGGTCTTCTAAGACCTTGGCAAAGACCTCAACTGGAGCCCTGCCCAGATTCCCACCTCAACACCTACAATGGGACTGCAGGATCCTAGAGTGAAAGGCAGCCCCCATCTTGAGGCCTGGGGCCCTTTGGTCAGGGCCAGAAAAGGCACTTCTAGCCAGGGGCTCGCGCCTGAGCCCCTAACTTTACAGGAAAAAGTGAGCAGTGAATCCAAAGCAGATTCATGTCGGAGGGCAGCCAAAGCTCTGGAACTAAGGACTCCTCCATCCCATTTTCTTTTAGAGGGGGAAGTGGAAAGGAAGCTGCTGAAGGGTGACCTTGAAACCTGGGTGGCAGCTAGTAACCTCCTCCTCTTTGTCTGGGCCATGTCTCAAGTTGGGCCTTAGGCTTCCCGGAGGGAGATGGGGCAGAGGCTTTGTGTGTATGGGTATCTCTTGAATTAAAGGAAGTTGTCAGCTTTGCCAGGCCAATATCACAGGCCTGTAATTCCAGCAGTCTGGGAGGCAGAGGCAGGAACACTGACTGCAAGTTCCAGCCCAGATTGGGCAACTTGGCAACTTAGTGGGACTCAAAATTAAAAATAAAAATGGGCTGGAGGATGTATCTCAGTGTGAAGGCCCTGAATCTAGCCCCAATAAATAAATAAAAATAAGTAAGTGAAATTACCAACTCTGGATATGATGAAAGTCCAGCAGCTCCCATTCTGCTGTTAAGAATCTTTTAGCCTATCCAGGGCCAGTGGTGCAAGCCTACAACTCCAGCACTTCGAAGGCTAAGGCAGGAGGATCTTGAGTTAGAGCCCAGTCAGCAATCCCCAGTAACGTAAGAAACCTACCTGTAGGCTCCTCTGGTCCTCCCAGCAGCTACCTCTTGAGCCCTCATCCCTGGGCCTGCATCTAACTACTATGTGCTCACAAAGCACAGACAAGTCTGAATCTCAAGTACTAGCTCTGGCTTCCCTCCTCTAGTCACATGGGCCAGCCTTGCACAGCAATTCATTCATCCCATAAAGCTAATCAGTACTGGCTCCTGGCCTCTGCTCATGATGTCTATCCCTCAGGAAAGTCCTTTTCCTACTGGCATGAGCTAAAATGTTGCCAGATCCTTAAACCAAATCTTAAAAAGCACTTGTGCAACCCAACATGGTGATATATGTTTATATGTAATCCCAGGTACTCCAGAGGCTGAGGCGGAAGGAATGCCTAGACACAGGAGTTCCAGACCAGCCTGGGCCACACAACAAGACCCCATCTCAAAACACACAGCACCCACCCATACATCTTCTGTATGGTCTGCGGGGTTCCACGCCCTGCTTCTCTAAGCTCCCACTAGTGCGCAAATTCTGGAACTCTCATTTGGCCTTTGCATCTTTCGTGGTATATCTATTGTTTATTTTCTCTTTCAGGTGGCAAGCTCTCAAGAAAAGGAGGAGGACTGACTGATTTGATTTTGTGTTCTTGGTGCCAGGAGGAGTGCCTGGCACATATTGGGAACAGCAGTGGCGACTGTGTACACTTTGGCAAGTCCAGTTCCCTTTCTGGACCTCAGGCTCCTCCCTGTCCTTTACAGTAGAGACAGGTGATAGCAATCATGCATTGATGATGAACAAAGAGATCAGAGACTAACAAAAACATGAATCAGAGGACAAGAACCAGGATGGAGAGAACCACAATTATGATTAAAAGAAGAATGGTTGAACCAGGTGCAGTGACACATGCCTGTAATTCCAGCAGTCTGGGAGGCTGAGACAGGATCGAAAGATGTAGGCCAGCCAAGAGCAACCTAGTGAGACCATGTCTAAAAAATAAAAAATAAGGGCTGGAGGAATGGCACAGCAGTTAAAGCACTTGCCTAGCAAGGGCAAGGCCCAGCACTATATAAGGCAGGCATGGTAGCACACACCTGTAATCCTAGCATTTGGGAGGCTGAGGCAGGTGGATTTCCATGAATCCAAGGCCAGCCTGGATTACCCAGTGAGCTCAGGACCAGCCTGGACTACAGAGCAAGACCCTGTTTCAAAAGGTAAATAAATGAAGCAATGAGGGTTGAGGTGGGGCTCAGTGGTAAAGTGCGTAATTGGTGCGTTTGAAAGGCCTGGGTTCAACACATGGTGGTGGTAGTGACCATTATATAAGATTTATGAAAAATGTCTATTATAGGACTGAAGGAATAGCACAGTGGTTAAAGCACTTGCCTACTTATACATATCAGTAAAATGGGGGGAAAATAAAGCACTTGCCTAGCAAGTACAAGGCCCTGGATTCAAGTCTCATCACCATATAAACTGAGCGTGGTGGTGCATGCCTATTATCCCAGCACTTGGGAGGAAGCTGAGGCAGAAGGATTGCCACAAGTTCAAGACCAGTTTGGACTACATAGTGAGACCCTGTCTCAAGAGAAAAGAAAAGAGATAAGAAATCTTCAGCCTCCCAAGTGCTGGGAGTACAGAGTTGTGCCACCATGCCCAGCTACTTAATGGAGATGCCTGAAATTTGGACCACCCTGGACAAAGTCAGAACTCCATGAGACTAAAAGTTGCCCTTAGGACTCTCATTTCAACAAGCAGAAAAGAAGGCTTGAAGTGCAGAGGGGAGACGGGGTTTGCCAAAGGTCAGAAAGACAGGCTTCACAGGGTCTCTCTCCATAGCCCAGATGCTATGAAGGTACAGCTGGGTAGAGCAGCAGGCACTCAAGGAGAGGGAGGCAGGTGAGGGTGTGAGCAGAGGTAACCACAGAGATCTTGAGCTGAATCCACAGGCAGGGAGCTGAGCCAGAGGACCTTCAATTGACATTGCCCCATTTCCCATGCCTAGCCAGACCTGGCATTTGCCTCCCTTTGGAAGTACTCCTTCTGGGTTTCTGAGTTTGTAGTAGTTTCTCAGAAATGCTAAGTAAATATCTCTGTTGTTTGCTGAGTAACCAGCTCTACAGACCAGAAAGGGCCCCCATACAAATTCTGTCTCAAGGTGAGCTCCTTCTTTATAGAAGCCCAGCTCTTCTAGCACCACCCCAGACGGGTGCACTTATTACCAAGGTCCACTACCAGGATCTGGCCACAGGCTCTGAACCCCACAGCCTGGGGAGATTCGAAGTACACCATGTAGCTAGGGGCTCAGCATCTTCTTTGAGAAAGTCAACTTCTCCCAGCCATTCCCAAAAGCATGAAGTGTGTTTGGTACCTATCTCACCCAAAAAAAGATAGCCATGTGTGCGTGGTCACCTCCAATGTGATCAGAGTCTTACTAACCTTTGGAAATGTCCTTGACTGATGTGGATCACAGTCATGGGAAAGCTGGAGACATTGGGGACAATTTATTAAGCTACTTGGGTTTTTAACCAAGGTCTTTCTGTTTGCCGATGCTGGTCTTAAAACTTCTGAGCTCAAGTGATTCCTCACACCTCTCCACCTACCCTGCCACCATACCTGGCTATGATTCTTTCTTTTTTCCTTTTTCTTTCTTTCTTTTTTCAGCACTAAAGATGGGCCCAGGGGCTCCACAGTGAACTAAATTCATGCTCCCCCAAGACTTTTTCTTTTCTTTTTGTTAGACAGAGTCTTGCTAAGTCTCTCTTGCCCAGGCTGGCCTTAGACTCACAATCTTCTTGCCTCTTGCCTCCCAGAATGCTAGGATTACAGAGGTCTATTCTACTGGGTCCAGCTATGGTTATTTAAGTTATATTTTCTTTGTTTTCATAGTTCTACTCTGTAAGTTCCACCTACTACTCCCCACCCTCCCCCCTTATCCTCAGGAAGCGGGAACAAAGTCTGTCTGCTGTCTGGTTTATTGCAGGTTTATTACTTCACCCTAAGCTCTTGTCCCAGGCTTTCTGCCTCCTCCTTGTAGTTCATATATGAACCCCTTTATGCATTCCCAGGAGGAAATCTGATTTAAACATCCACCGAAAGGTAGGAGCTTCATTGACTTTACAAGACTTCATGTTCTTGGGTACTCCCAACTTTGAAATCTAGGATTTGGTGGTGTGACTACTTTGGATTCTTAAGCTTCTGAAACTCAGAGGAGTCTATAAGACACCAAGATCCCTTGATTGTGGACTATATAACTCTAGAATTTCAGGGCTGGAGGAATGCCTCAGTGGTTGAAGCACTTGCGTAGCAAGCATTAAGTCAAGTGCTAAGTACCCAAGTTCGATTCCCCAGTACCACATAATCTGGGCATGGTGGTGCACACCTGTAATCCCAGCACTCAGGAGGCTGAGACAGGAAGATTGCTGTGAGTCCAAGGCCAGCCTGGGCTCTATACTGAGTTTAGGACCACCCTGGGCTACAGAACGAAACCCTATCTCAAAAAAAAAAAAAAAAAAAAATTAAAGGAGCGAGAGGACAGTCCAATCTTCAACTCCAGCACTCAGTCTGCTCCACCTCCCTCAGGCCCTTCATTTGAGCTTCAGTATCTGGGTAACAGGAAAACCAGGCTCCTTTGCAATCCTTCCTCTCTGATCTGCCCCAGGATCAGGTGGGGGGAGGGGGACTTTAGTAGGAGACTGCCCTGGCCAAATGGGCAGCAGAGGAGGGAGAGCTAAGCACAGGGCAAGGAGCCAGAGAAAGTAAAGCAGAAAATTCCCCAGGGGGCTCAGCAGCCCTCCCTGGAGATGAGGAAGGAACAGAGGCCGGAAATGGGAGTGTAGGCTAGGGCACGGGTAAGGGTGGGGTGACCAGTACTGCATTGTGGGGTTGGAGCTGGGCTTCCGGCCACTGACCCACTGGTGACAAGGGACCTCCAGCCTGGTGCCCAGGGGTTGTCTCGTCGACCTCCAACCCTTTTTGATTGTGTGTTCCTGTGCCTGAGTCAGAATCCTAGAAGGACCCAGAGAGCAGGAGTTAATCCTTTTTTCTTTCTTTTTCTTTTCCTTTTTCTTCTTCTTTTTTTTTCTTCAGGCTCTCAAGTACTGGGATTATAGGCATGCACCACCATGCCCAGCCAGTCCAGTTAGTCTGTATGTGGTGCTTGGGATTTGAACCCAAAACCTTGTGCATGCAAGGCAAGCACTTTAACCACTGAGGCATGCCCCCCCAGCCCTGGGAACCTACTCTTAGAAAGCCATTTCTAGGAGAGTCCAAGAAAGGGACCAAGATTTTTTCCAAGAATCACACTTAGGGCTCAGGGTAGACCAAGGATTGGAACTCTTGACTACGGTTATTTTTTTCTTTGAGCCTCTGTATCCCAGGCTGGTCCTGAACTCACTATGGAATCCAGACTGGCCTTGGACTCACTGCGATTATGGACTCACTGCGATTCTCCGGTCTCAACCTCCTAAGTGCTGGAATTACAGGCGTGCGCCACCATGACCAGCTTATGTGGTGCTGGGCAATTGAACTCAGGTACTTAGCGCCTGACTTAGCACTTCCTAGGCAAGCACTTTAACTGCAGAGCCATTCCTCCAGCCCCTAACTCTGGTCTTTTTCTCAGAGCTGTTGTTCCCGTACTTTCAAAGATTTATAAAATGTTTCGCTAACTACTTGGTTGCCGAAACACTGAGCTAGAAGGTGACCCCGCGCTAGGTCACCTTCAGGGAAGTAGTCTGGACCCTTTCTCCAGCCCTGCAGCACAAAGCTGAAGTTGCCTAACCCGATTTTCTGGTGGCTGCCCCTGGCTGGCTGGGTGCTACAAGCCTTCCTCCTTGTATGAACCTCTCAGGCCACCATCCTCCTCCCCCTCACCTTCTGATTCCCCTGCCTGACCTGAGCCTCCATTACCTGTGCCAGCAGTCTCACTATACACTTCCTCCCCTACCTGCCTGCCATCTCTCCTGGATGTTCTCTGGGGGCATCATCAGATGTGGCCAAATCTGCCCCTCTCTGGGCCTCAGATTTCTCATCTATACATGGGGAACAGTGGCCTGCCTCCCAGGGATCACTGTGTGTGGAGGAGGCTCCAAAAAAAAAAGAGGGATGTGGGTTGGAGGAATGGCACAGGAGTAAAGTGTGTGCCTAGCTAGTACAAGGCCCTGGGTTCAATTCCCCAGCATCACTTGGAGCTGGGTGGGGTGGTACACACCTGTAATCCCAGCACTCAGGAGGCTAAAGTAGGATTGCCGTGAGTCCAAGGCCAGCCTGGGCCCCATAGTGAGTTCAGGACCAGCCTGGGTTGTAGAGCAAGACCTTATCTCAAAAAAAAGAAAGAAAGAAAGAAAGAAAGAAAGAAAGAAAGAAAGAAAGAAAGAAATAAAGAAGAAAAGAAAAGAAAAAGAGGGATTGAATAGCACCACTTGCATGGTGGTTGGTGCAGTGTTGAGGGCACAGCCTGGGGGTGAGCAGGAGGCACTAGTTGTAGAAATCTGGAGGTATGGTCCTGGGGTGAAGGGTGCAAGGTCAGGGGCATGCTTCTTCTGATTTCTGAATGTTATCCCACCTTAGGAGATGGAAGAATAAAGATAAAAAAACATCATCCTAGACTAAGTACCCCTGTTACCAGTGTCCAGAGCCCTCAACGCAGTTCATTGAGCTGCCTGTGTGATGTGCTTAGTGTCTTTCTCCCACTGTGCAGTAACCCCTGTGGGCCCATCACTTCATTCATGGTTCTATCTCTTCTCCACAACTTATCACCTCCCTAACACAAGGCTGGCACCACTGAGTGAGGCTACAGACTGAGGAAGGCCTGCAGATGGAAAAGCAGTAGAGGGCCAGGTCAGCTCTCCTGAGCCAGGTGCCTGCTCCAGGCTGTCCTATTGCTGGGTGTCCTATGCAGTAGGCCACCTAAACTGAGGTGATGAGTGCCCTCTAGCTGTTGCTGCCTCTGAGATCCCGAGGTAGAGGAGAATTGGGAACCTGGAGTGGGAGGGGCACTGGAGGAGCGTCATTGCAGATGGAGCTAAAAATAGAACAGATGATGTCATCGGTTCCCACAGCTTAGCATCCCCCCATATACACCCTCTCTCTCAGAGACACAGATACACACATCCAAGCCTAACCATGCATGCAGGCACACACATATACACATATACTCATATAGGGAGGGAGGCTTCAGGTCCTGGGGCCAAGGGGCAGGGAAGTCTGGTGAGTGTGTATGTCTGTGTGTACCTGGGTTTGTATCAGTGTGATTGCATGTGTTTGTGTCTGTATGCTGTGTCTGAGTACATGCATGTTTGTGTCTGTATACTCATTAGTAGGAGTATGTATGTATTGTTACATGTATGATGTGGGAGTTTTGTTTGCATTTATTTCAATGTATATCTGTTTATATACCATGTGCCTGTGTTGGTGTGTGTTGTATTATGTATCTGTGAGTCCACTTATATTTATATGTCTGCATGTCTTGGTAAACTGTGCCACTTATGTTTATATGTTATGGGCTCCTTTGTGGGCCTTGGGCACTGCCCTAGCCACCTTCCATCTCTGACTGATGTTCAGCAACCCCAACCCCCTTCCATACCCTCACGGAGCCCAGCACTGTCTGGGCACATTGTAGCATGGAATTTTCTACCTTACCCTCTTCTCAAGATCCTAGTCTCTACAAAAGGTGGAATAAATACATAGATACAATTTGCTTTCCCCTTACAGGCAGTAAAGGATATTAGCTAGGCTTGTTCAACTCCAAGGGGGAGTCCTCAAAGGACTCAAAGTTCACTGTCCCTCCCAATCTTCAGGGACATTGGGATGCAACACCAAACAAAGCACAAACTAAAATATTAGAGAAAGAGACCCCAGCCACTAGAAACCACCTCATGGAGACACACCCAACAGGAATCCAGTTACACCCAATGACACATGAAATTCAAATGGAAAATCCCCAGGCCAGAGAACTCAGCTCCCTCCCCCCATTTTGGGCTCAGAGTCAGTTTTGCCCCACCCCCAAGTGCCCCAGCTCAACTGCCCGCCCTAGAAACACTGACCTCAGAGGACGGCTGGGGGCTGAAGGTGATAGGCTTCTATACCCTCTCCTCCTTCAGGCTGCCCCCATCCCCCTCCTGACCTTCATTCTTCTTAGTGGAGCCGGTGTCCGCTCTGCCTTGCCGACACCCTCACAAACACTCCTTGGCACAGCCAGATACAGAAGCACGTCGGATCACGAAGGCACATTCAGTCACATGTGCATCGTACTCCCATTCCCGGTCACACACACAAGCACCCACCAGCAGCTACACCCACACACACATCGACTATCTCCAGCAAACAAGCACACCTCATTCTGGAGTACTCACGGGATTCCATCTCTCGTGCTAATCCCTTTCTGATCTGTACCTCCCTGTCCCTTCCAGGTTATCTGTGGAAACCCTTCCCCTCCGTAGATGGAAATGCGAGGCAGGAAAGACCCCTGCCTCACAGGGCAGATCACAAGCTGAAGCCAAAGATAGGTGTGTATTGCTGCTGACCTTTTCTTGTGCTAAGTAGTCCCTGCGACTGTGGCTGTAGCCTGTCCCTAGCCACTAGGAGTGTTCAGCTTCAAATCTGCCCGCCCATCCTGCTTAGTTGACCAGAAACACCTCAGTATGGAGTAAGTGGTCTGAGCAGAATGACTATATTTGTTGCTCACTACTCCCAGCCCCTTGGAGACACAGGTCCAGAGCAAGCCAAGCTTCCAGGTATTTTACAGGATGAGAAAGCTCCCAGGCTGACAGAAGTATCTGAGAACTGTGGAAAGAAAGGAGAAGGAAAGATGTAAGAAGTCAGCATTTCTGGTTATCCCGTTCCTTGGATTCATCCACCTTCCCAGGCCCTCTGCTTCTGGCCATACATACCTTCCTTTTTTTTTTTTTTTTTCCCTTTGCAGCACTAGGGGTTCAACCTAGGGCCTTCACTCTGAGCTACATCCTTTATCCCTGTGCTTTCTTTCTTTTTATTTATTTTTTTATTTGAGACAGGGTCTCACTCTGTGTCCTGACCTCACTTCGGAGCCCAGGCTGGCCTTGGACTCACAGCAATCCTCCTGTCTCAGCCTCCTGAGTGCTGGGATTACAGACGTGTGGCACCACACCCAGCTTATTTGGTGCTGGGTAATTGAACTAGGGTACTTAGCACTTGCTAGACAAGAACTTTAACCGCTGAGCCTTTCCTCCTGCCCCTCCCTGTACTTTCTTAGGTATTTTGAGACAGAATCTCACTCAGTTGTTTGCACAGGCTGTACTCAAACTTGCAATCCTTTTGACAATATGACAGAGTGACTGGAGGTAGAGGGATGGAATTGCATGCATGTACTGCCACAATCAGCCGCTCTCTCTTTCTTGGCTCTTGGCATTTAGGGATGCCCACCTTCAAGACCCCACCATATATTTGAGGTGATATTTCACAATTTTTCCCCTAGAGTGGCTAAGAAGGACAGAGGAAACTTTCAGTGGTCCTGTTTTTTAGAGCCCCACCTGAATCACAGGTCCCTCCACCTTCCACTCCCCTATTAACCTTGAGGTGACAGGACCCACACACTGGTGGTGGCAGTGTGGGTGTAACTTCTATCTGTGGTCCTGGTGGCAAGATTGGTAGTGGCTGAACCTTGAGGTCTGCGCCGGTAGCTCCTGCGACTACTCTTGAACATCCTGGGAAACCGGGGCCGGGGCCAGCCCATACCCAGCCTACGACTGGGAGAACTCAGGCCCCGAGGTCGAGGGACCCGGCCAAACTGAGATGGCCCCATGGGCACAGGTAACTTCTGCAGTGTGCCTGAGTTGTGCTGCTGGCCCGCAGGAGAGGCCTCTGTGACATATCCAGTCTGCCTAAGGGTGGTGCTGTTTATTACAGGTCCTGACCTTGACTACTCCCATAGGTCAGGCTCCTTCACAAACCTCTTCATTGGTTCTAGTCCAAGAGCCAGCCAATTTCAGCTTGGCCCCTTGGCAAAAGGAACTCTGGATAGAGGGGAAAAAAATTACCCTTTCACTTTTTCGTTCATCTGTATTAACAACGTTTATTGAACACTTTACTATGTGCCAGGCACAGTGTTGAGAAATTTACAAAAATGATCTCATTTCATCTGCAAGGAGATTCTGTCAGTATCCTTATTTGTTCGCAGTAGATTGTCATTATCCCCAAGAGTTAGGTTCTAGAAAGTTACTACACAAACATTGAATTAGTGAACCCTGAATCATTACTTCTAGGGGAAATACACAGGTTTCTACAACTCTCGGGTCATGCATTATTGTCAAATGATTGATATATAACCTAGTTTTATGTGTGGAGTCACCTTATTTAAATCTTATGCTGAGTCATTAACACTGAACTCAT
Source organism: Ctenodactylus gundi (assembly GCA_004027205.1). Lineage (NCBI taxonomy): Eukaryota > Metazoa > Chordata > Mammalia > Rodentia > Ctenodactylidae > Ctenodactylus > Ctenodactylus gundi. The sequence continues at coordinate 51,038 of PVKB01005501.1, read as the reverse complement.
AGTCACAACACTATAATTTATTCCAGAATTAAGTTTATTTAACACATGCATTTCCTCTAAAGCACATCACAGCCTTCTTGTGCTCAGGAACAGCTCGGGCGATTGCAGCCAATACAGTAACCCACGGGGCAAACACATTCCAGGTCCCTTTCGGACTAGCAGAAGCTTTACTCTCCTTATTTCCCCTTCTGTCACTTTCCCGATAAAAATGCCAGATTACAGATGTGGGATTGCAGATATGCACTATTACACCCAGCTTATGTGGTGCTGGGGAATTGAACTCAGGTCCTGTGCCTTCTAGGCAAGCATTGTAACCACTTAATAATTTAGTAAGACCCTGTCTCAAAAAGAAAGGAGAGAAAGAAAGAAAGAAAGAAAGAAAAGAAAGAGAAAAGAAAAAAGGGAGTGGAGGAATAACACAGAGGTTAGAGTGCTTGTCTGGCAAGCACAAGGCCTTAAGTTCAACTCCCCAGCACCACATAAGCAGGGTGTGGTGGCACATGCCTGTAATCCCAGCAGTCAGGCTGACTGAAGCAGGTTTGCTTTGATTTGAAGGCCAGCCTGGACTACATAGCAAGGTCAGGATCAGCCGGGATTATAGAGCAAGGCCCTGTCTCAGAAAAAAAAAAAAGGGAAAAAAAAGAGAGAAAAAGAAAAAAGTAGAAAAACATGTTGCTAAATAGACTGCCAAAACATGCACACACACACACACACACACACACACACACACACACACACACACACACACTAAATAGACCACAGAGCACCAAAAGAATATTTGTTTATGAGAGCTGAAACAAGAAAACTGACAGGTCTGTTTCATAGACCTCAGGTGAATATGTGTGTGTTAATGTAACTCAAAACTTCATTCCTCTGCACACATCCACGGATGTCTGCAAAAGTGGTACAATCTTTGGTGTGGGGATTGCAAATGAGACCCTGCCTCAAAAGGTAAATAAATAAAATTTTATTTTAAAGGAAAAAACAGAAAAATACAGGCCGAGGATGTAGCTCAGTGGTACAGTGCTTGCCTGGGACACATAAGGCCCTAGGGTTCAATCCCCAGTTCCAAAACAAAACAAAAGACCAAAAAAAAAAAAAAAAGAAAGAAAGAAAGAAAGAAAGAAAGAAAGAAAGAAAGAAAAAATTTTTGACACAGTGTCTTACTATGTAACCCAGGCTGGCCTTGAACATACAGTGATTCTCCTGCCTCAGCCTACCAACTGCTGGGATTACAGGTATGCACCACCACACCAGTTTACATAGTGCTGGATAACCCCAGGCCTTGTGGTTGCTTGGCAAGTGTTTAACTGCCCAGCTTCACTTCCCAGCCAAAAAGTAAATAAAATTTTATTTTGAAACAGGGTTTCACTAAGTTGCATAGCCTCGTCTCAAACTCTGGAGCTTCTTGCCTTAGCCTAGCAACAGCTGGATTGCAGGCATGTATCGCCAGGTTCAACTTCAGGGAGTTTATCTCTTATTACTCTGTGTTCATTTAGGAAATCTTCACTAACAACTTCAACTATGTCGGGCTCCAGGAACATACATGAATGTGACCTTGTCTCCATTCCTGGAGAGGAAAAGGAAATCTATGTGAATAATCAGCGCAGGTGGGAGGGTATAAGAGTGCTAACCTGGGTTAATCACCTTCTTGTAAGAGACCAGGCAGTGGCTCTGCCCTGTACAGCACGGACTTGAAGGGACTTTGGACTTGCCGTTCCTCCCACCACCTCTCAACCCCTGTTCCTTTCCCTCCCACTCCCCTTCCCAGCCTCTACCTACTCTCCCGCATGACACTGCTGGGAAGTGGTGGGGCCTCAGCACCGCCCTAGCATTCCTCATCGCCAGTGTGCACTCTTGCCTTTCCCAGTCTTAGATACGACCTTGGCCTCATCAACCTTTAGCCTCTAGACTTACAAGCCTCCTGTCCTGCCACTCTTCTTCCTGAAGTCCTAGACCAAGGCCTCCTCCCTTGTTCTTTATGGAAGCCAGCCCCACCTCCTTTTTATAGAGAATCCATCAGTGTGTTGACCTGGTGCTTAAGACGTGGATTCTGGGTTGGGCATGGCAGCCATGTCTGTAGTAAACCCAACACTCTAGGATTACACTAACTACTGAAGCAGCAGGATCTCAAACTCAAGCCCAGCCTGAGCAACTGAGTTAGCAAGACCCTATCTCTCTCAGATAAAAAGGGATTGGGATTATAGCTCAGTGCCAAGTCCTTGAATTCAATCCTCAGTATAGAAGAAAAAAGTGAACTCTGATGCCAGACTGACGAGTTGAATTCTGGCTCTGGCTTTTTTAAATGGGTGTACTATTTCTCCAGTCCCTGTAATTTTTTTTTCTTCTTCTTCTTGAAACAAGCTTTCTGGGACTGGAGGAATGGCTCAGTGGTTAAAGTGCTTGCCTAGCAAGCTCTACATCAAGCACTAAGTACCCAAGAGCAATTCCCCAGCACTACATAAAATGGGTGTGGTGGTGCATGCACTTAGGAGGCTGAGGCAGGAGGATTGCCGTGAGTCCAAGATCAGCCTGGGTTCCATAGTGAGTTCAGGACCAGCCTGGGCTACAGATCGAGACCCTGTCTCAAAAACAAACAAACAAACAAACAAACAAAAAACCCCCAAGGTTTCACTCCTCCTCCTGAACTGCAGGCTAAAGCAATCCTTTTGCCTCAGCCTCCAAGCTGGAGTAACTGGTATGCACTACCATGCCTTGACATATTTTCTGCAATATTATTGTCTCCTCTCTCATGTTTTTTCACCTCCCTCCTGCCACACATGCAGAAAACAAGTGAACTTAGGGCCTGGAGGAATAGTGTAGAGGTTAAAGCGCTTGCCTAGCAAGCTCAAGGCCCTGGGTTCAATTCCTCAGCACCACATAAACTGGGTGGGGTGGCACATACCTGTATTCCCAGCACCCAGAAGGCTGAGGAAGGAGGATTGCCATGAGTTTGAGACCAGCCTGGGCTCCATAGTGAGTTCAGGACCAGGCTGGGCTACAGAGTGAGACCCTGTCTCAAAAAAAGAAAAAAAAGGGGGGTTTTAAGATTCTACTTCCTTGGAGCTGGGGAATAACTCAAAGCTTGTTTGGCAGGTATACAGCCCTGAGTTCAATTTCCACCACCACAAAAAATGAAAACAAATCTATTTCTATCCTATATCCCCTCTGGCTGTGACTATCTCCCTCGTGATTTTGCTGTACACTTATTTCCCTATATCCCAGAGAAGGAAGAAAAAAAATCTCATTTTAAGATCCCTTAATTGTTACTACCCAGACCAAGAAACAGAGGCTTAAAAACAAGTCTCAAGAAATGTTGGGGCTGGAGGGGGGTGGAAAAAAATGTCAGGGCTGGAGAAATAGCACAACAAGTTCAAAGCCCTGACCTCGATTCCCAGCACCTATAAAGCCTGATGTGGTGACACACACCTGTAATCCCAGCACACAGGAGGCTGAGGCAGGAGGATTGCTGTGAGTCCAAAGCCAACCTGGGCTCCACAGTAAGTTACTGAGTTCAGGACCAGCCTGGGCTACAGAGAGAGACCCTGTCTCAAAAACAAAAACAAAAACAAAAACAGAACAACAGAAATGCCACCAGGGTCACACAGGTAAGAAATGACAGCACCAGGATTCCAGCATCTGGTCAGAATGATCGCACTTTCCCAGGACCTTCCCTTCAGGAGGGGTGGAAAGGGAAGTGGGGAGAAGCAGCCCCAGAATAGCTGATGAAGGGCTAATTCCTTGTGGGACAATGGCGTCACCTGCTGGTAGAAAGAAAAAGTGCATGCATAGAGTGCTTGGAGAAGACTGGAATAGAAAAAAGAAAGAAAAGCGCAGAGAGGGATAAGGGGAATAACAAGGAAAGTGAAGGAGGAACATCTTACAGTGTCATGATGGGAAGGGGATATGTGAAATTTTTCTACTTAGAAGAGAGAGCAGCTGTTAAGCCTTGGTCATTTCCTTGAATGTGTGTATGTGTATGTGTACATGTGTGTGTGTGCACACCAGTAGCACCAGGAATACCACAAGGTGTTTGTGATTGTGTGCTTGATGTGTAAACATGAGTGGAAACCTGGCTAACTGTATGTGTCAGAAAGCACATAGCTCTACAGGAAAGTATTTATTAGCAGATGCAGGGAAAGGAGACATGTTCACTGTTGTGTGAAGGGCACACTGAAGTTCTAGGGGGCATTTGTCCCACCCCCACTCATCTGTCCCTTCTTGAGATCAGGACAGGCACCCATGGGTGCCTTCCCAGGCAGAGACCAGTTGCCGGGTGGTGATGGGGATCCATCTCCAGACAGCAGGGGGCAGCAGGGGTAAGGAGGCTCATTGGCCATGGGTGGGGCCAAGGGCGGGCACAAAGAGGCTTTAAAGCGCCTTCCCACCTCCAGGTGAGCAGTGGCTTGTGAGAGCCAGCCCATCCCTTCGCCAGTCCGCTGAGTGGCACCTCCTGGGAGCTGTTCTGTTCCTTCTTGAGCGTCAGCAGTTCCCTCTCAGAACTCACTGCCGAGTGCCCTGAACAGGTGATGACATAAGACAGAGCTCCTGTGAAGAGATACCAATCCGCAAACAGGTTTGGGAAACGAGAAGGACCATGGGGAGGGAGGGTTCTGGAAAGGCCCAGAGTTGGTCTGGGAAGGGGCCTACGACACACAGGTGTCAGGGAAGGACATAGGGTAAGCTGCAGCACAGAAGTCAGGCTTAGAGTACCTGTGCAGAAACTTTGGGTGTTAGGATTCAACATCAGGTGTTGGCAGTGAGTACAGGTGTCAGGATGGGAACTGAGACAAATCTTGAAGTGCTAGAGTCCAAGTGCAGGAGAAGCTTGGTAAGATATGGGTCCAAGATGCTAGGGTCTGGCAGGGCCCCAGGTGGGATGGGAGGCGTGAGGTCCTAACTTGCACATGTCTGCCTCCCAGGAGTCACCATGCAGTGCTTCAGCTTCATTAAGACCATGATGATCCTCTTCAATATGCTCATCTTCGTAAGTACGGAGGCTGTGGGCTCCGTGGGGCTCCCCACAGGAACAGGGCACGTCTGAGCAAGGCCCAGGCTGTGGAGTGGTGGACTGCTATTGCCAGACTTGGCCTGCAAGTTTCCCCTTATGGATAGGATACAGAGGTCTCCCAAATGCTGATTCCTAGTCCTGGTGGCAGCTAAGTTGTCCCAGTGGAACCAGAGCTTGAGGGAGAAGTTTTAGGCTAGGTTTTCCTTCCAGGAAGTTTCAGCACAGGCTTAAACATGGCAGGCTAACAGAAGTGATTCTTCCCTTTTTATGGGCACTGGGTGTTCAAAAAGGAAAAAGAGTTTGCCTAAATTCACATAGTGCGGAAAGCAATTCAGTGGCCCTCTGTATGGAGGGGGAAGTTGAAAAGAGACAGAGCTCATATCTCATTAGACCAAAGCTTCTGTCTCAAGCAGCCCTTATTCATTCAAGGAACATTCAGTGATGAGGCCAGGGATGTAGCTCAGTGACAGAGTGTTTGCCTAGCATTCGTGGGGCCCTGCGGTGGATCCTCAAAACCTCAAAACAATCATTGAACAAAAACAAAACATTCACTGGCTAACACTATGGAGTAGCAGGTAAGCAAGACCTCCTCAGCCCTCCAGGATCTCAGGTTGCAGTAGGCTATGTAGGCTCACAATTGCAAGTGATATTTGCCCCCAAGAAAGACTTGCATACTGCCTGGTGGGAGAATACTTCCTGGAGGAAGTAACTGCAGCTGGGAATTTACATTGGGTGAGGGAACTATAAAGCAAGCATAAAGGCCCAGTTAATGAAACTTGATATTGCTCAGAAAACCAGGAACAGATTGCACAGGGCATGTTTGAGAAGCAGAGCAATGAGGCATAAGCCCTGGAGATGGTGGTGGTAGAGATAAGAGGAAATGTACAAGCTAGGCCTGGTAGCACTGGCCTGTAACCCTAGCTGCCTGGGAGGCTGAGGCAAAAGGATCACAAGTTTGAGCCCAACCTGGGCAATTCAGCAATTCAGCCAGACCCTGTCTTGAAATAAATAAAATAATATTAAGAAGAGAAACAAGGCCGAAGGTTGGGAACGTAGCCCAGTGGTTAGAGTGCTTGTCTAGGAAACACAAAGCCCTGGGTTCAATTCCCCAGCACTGTATAAGCCAGGCAAGGCATGGTGGCACATGCCTGTAATTCCAGCACTCAGGAGGCTGAGGCAGGAGGATTGCTGGGTGTCAAGGCCAGCCTGGCCTATCTCAAGAAGAAGGAGAAGAAGAAGAGGAGGAAGAGGAGAAAAAGAAAAGAAAGAAACAAAAGAAAAAAAGGCTGGGGATGTAGCACAGTCTGATGTTGTCCTGGGCTCAATTCCCAGTATCAGAAGAAGAGGAAAAGGAGGAAATGGACAGACAAGAGAAGTGGACAAAAGCCCTTGAACAGTGGCTGAGGGGTGGACGAGGGGACAAGGGAAAGAGGTCTTAGAGATGATGCCCCGTCTCTGGTATGAGTACCACAGGGTCAAGAGGGATCCCACGAGAGCTGCAGGCCCTTGGAGGAGTGGCTCAGATTGGAGCTCACTCGGGCCACTTAAAAGTCATACTCTCACAGGTGGCCAGCAAAGCCACGCAGCATGCAGCACTCGGGAAAGTCACTCTGGGAAACTCAGATTACCAGTGATAAGCTAAGAAATAGCTACCAGGATGAAGATGAAGGAGGAGCAATGGAGAGGAGAGAGAAGAGCAAGGAGTGTGACGAGACAGGTCAAGAACACGAGGCCCAAGAAGTAACCACTGGTCTAGCCCAGGGTGTCCTCACCGGAGAATCTGGAGGCAAGTTAGTGTGAGCTGCAGTGAGTAGAAGGTGCAGAAACAGAGACATGGGGATGGGGTGGGAAGACTCTAACTCCAGGCTGGTCTACACCTTGGGTCTGCTTTGGCTGCAGGGAATTATCTGTTTTCCTATATTTGGAGGGAGCAATAGAATTCCAGGAATTTAGAGAGAATGGTTCCTGGTCTGAGGGAGTTAAAGGCAAATCCGGTTTGGTCTCTGGCCTCTGTTGCCTAGGCCTTGCCAGGCTAGACAGAGCAGGGTAGGGCCAACCGCAAGATCCTTGAAATTTGATCCTGCAGGCTAGGAGCCCAGCTTTCAGTCCTTAGGTAAACATGGCTGAAATTCAGCCACAATCTCCATCACACTCTACCCTAGCCTCAGTGTCTGTAACTGGAAAATAGGAATTGGGCACCAAGTTGGTGTCCAGCTGATTCATCTGCTGAACCCTGGGTCAGCAGGGCTCGCCCCAAGAGCTGCAGTAACTGGGTAAGTCCTGCTCCAATCCAAGTCCCAGGCGGGACTCCCTCTGGGAACTGGGATCGAGCTTTAAGAGAAACTCTGAGCCAAGCCTGGGCCACTCGGTGACTTATTAAGACCCTGAAACCCTTATTAAGACCCTAATGAAAAGTAAAGGAGCCAGGGATGTAGCTCAGCACGAAGGCCCTGGGTTCAACACACACACACATGCACAGAAGAGGGTGACTCACTTTCCATTGTGAGGTAAGGAAATTTAGAAAAACAGGCCTGGCACCTGATCTCTGAGAGGAACAACTGCGGGCCGGGCGGGCTTGTGTTGGGTGAACCTTCTCAATCTCCACCCTCTTCAAGGTTGGGAGCAGGTGTAAACTTCAGCCCCGCCTCTGTTACTGTGGTGACTGTTTAGCTTGCTCAATGCCACCCCCTCCTCCACCATTTCCACCTGTCAGAGGACAGTGATGTAATAGGCTCCCATATCCCAGAAAGAAAATGGGGCACTGGGCCCTCTTTGCCCGTTTTCACTCCTGTGAGTCAGGACCCTGGCAACAGTAAGGGGAAGGCTTGTCCTTCCTCCCACCCTGTGGATATTTCTGGAATGCCTGATTCCATTTATATTTGCTCAGGTGTGCAGCCTGTTGCTGGCTGAGTGTCCCAGCTGTCACTGTTTTAGCACTAGAGGATATTTCCCTCCTTGTGAGATAGGTTGTCAGATTCCCTAGCCAACGAAAAGAGAATTTCCTCAGCTCCCTTCCTCCTAATTATAGGCAGCAACTTGCCAGCACTGGTTCAAATATGGCTGATTTCTCTGTTCTGTTCCCAGCTATGTGGTGCAGCCCTGTTGGCTGTGGGCATCTGGGTGTCGATCGATGGGCCATCCTTCCTGAAGATCTTTGGGCCGATATCGCCCAGTGCCTCACAGTTTGTCAACGTGGGCTACTTCCTCATCGCAGCTGGTGCTGTGCTCCTTATTCTTGGCTTCCTGGGCTGCTACGGTGCTCAGTCTGAGAACAAGTGTGCGCTCATGACGGTGTGTTCGACCCCGCTCCAAAGGTCCATGAGCAAGGGTCCCCTCATCCCTAACATCAGGCCCTCGGTATCCCCCAATGCCACCTCGGACTCCAGCAGTCTCAGCACGGGGGCTCCTGCGTCATGTCGAAGGGAGGGTGAGTGGATTAGGGCAAGGAGGGCGTGACAGACCGTCTTTTCCTAAGACTGGATCCCTGTTCTCCATTTAGTTCTTCTTCATCCTCCTGCTCATCTTCATTGCTGAGGTTGCAGCTGCTGTGGTCGCCCTGGTGTACACCACAATGGTGAGGCCCTGGGATGGGGCAAGGAAGGAAGTCTGGGCAAAGCCCACAGGCAGCTGTAGCCTGTGAAGGAGCACCTTCCCTACCATCCCCTAAACACTGGCTTGGCCCCCTCAGGCTGAGGAAATCCTGAGGTTGCTGGTAGTACCTGCCATCAAGAAGGATTATGGTTCCAAGAATGACTTCACCCAAATTTGGAACTCCACCATGGAAGGGGTAAGGTGGGCTGGGAGATTTGGGGGTAGAAAGAAAGAAGAAAGGCCCCACTGACTCCCTTTCTCCTTGTCTCCAGCTCAAGTGCTGTGGCTTTAACAACTACACGGATTTTGAGGGTTCACCCTACGTCAACAATCATAATGTTTTTCCTCCATCCTGTTGTATCGATCATGTCAGTAACAGCACAGCTGAGGAACCTTGTACCTTGGATAAGGCCAAGAACGCAGATGTAGAGGTAAGGGCTGCCATAGAAGAATGAGGACTACTTTAAAGGCCTTAGAGTGGCACTGCCAACCATAAAAACTCTCTCCACTCCTCCAAGGGTTGCTTCAGACAACTTCTGTATGAGATCCGAACCAACGCAGCAGTTGTGGGTGGTGTGGCTGCCGGAATCGGGGCCCTAGAGGTAAGCTGGTAAGGAGGTTGGGCCCGGGGTATCAATTGCCGAAAGACCTGGGCTACTTGACTCATCTCTGAGACTCTCTGGAGAAGAGACTTTTTTAGTGCTGGGGATTGAACCCCAATTTTGTGTCTGTGAAGCATGTGCTCTACCATTGGGCTATTTCCTGCCCAGGAGATGGAGTTCTGACATAGCTTCATGTAGGCCATCTGGCATGTAGAGAGGCCTACTGCCTGGGGATTACAATTGTGTTCCCTTCTTTCTCCCTGCTGCTCCCCAACCAGCTGGCTGCCATGATTGTATCCATGTATCTGTACTGCAATATGAAATAAGCCTGCTCCGCCTCCACCAATGCTGCTGCCACATGGGAACCAGAAAGAGGCATCCTGACGCCACCACCCAACAGCGATCAGGGTGGGGATGAGATCTAACAGTGTCCTTGGGCTGAAGTGGGCCCCTGTTGCTCTGGACTTGGGGCCAAATGGGGAACAACCCAGTTCGGCTGTGCTTGACTTTTCCTTCTACTGATGGGACTGGAACACACTTGTTCTAGAGCTTCTAAGGGAGCTGGTTCTTTTGCCCACCCTCCAGGTCTGCTCCTTTTAACTTTGACATCACCTTATGCCAAGGGTGGATCCTGATTATCCCAGGATGTCACAAGGAAGTGAGAGAGAAGCAGGCACCTTATAGCCTAGGCATAGTCAAAATCAGCTGAGACACAGGTGATGTGTAGGTGATTCTGATCCAACAAACTAAGAATTAAAAAGTTTCTCTTTGGACTCTGTGTATCCCTGGGGAGAGAGGTCCAGCCTGCCTAAAGCATACTCCTATTCCGATGGGGATGGTAAGTCAGAAGTTCCTGAAAAAATGGCAGAAGGGAAATGCGGATAGGGATTTGGGTCCCAGGCCTGGGAGAAGACCTAAGAGAGATGGCCAAGAGAGCACCAAGGAAATGTGGGCTAAACCAGTTGGGCTTCTTTGAAGCAGGGAGGAGTTCACCAAACACCTCTGCCTCATAGGTGGGGGCACTAGACTAGAAAGCAGTGAAAGTAACAAGCTTGGGCCCACACTGGGAAGGAAGACCAGGATCGTCAGCACAACAATGGGAAAGAGTTGTTCATCAGGCTCTAAGAAGCCCTCCGGTGGCCTCATCAGGGATCCTGGGTGCCTTCCCTTGGCAACTTTTGGCCTCTCAGAAAGGACTTCATTCTTTGGTGTTGGTCTGTCCAGTGCTCTGAAGATTTGATCTCTTACTTAATCATCCTTGTGCTTCAGGTAAGGAAAGGTCAAGGCAGACAGGACTGGTGGTACAGGCCTTAATCCTAGCACTCTTGGGAAGCTGAGGCAGAAGGACCACAAGTTTGAGGCTAGCCTACACAATTGAGCAAGACTATTTCAAAATTAAAACTAAAAAAATGAGCTGGGGTTGTAGTTTGTTGTGAAGGCCTTGAGTGGAATGGATCTCCAGTACCACAAAAATAATAAATAGGGGCTGAAGGAATGGCATATCAGTTAAAGCACTTGCCTAACAAGCACAAGGCTCTGAGTTCAATTTCTCAGCACCACATAAGCTGGGCATGGTGGCGTATAACTGTAATCTCAACAGCTGGGAGGCTAAAGCAGGAGGATTGCTGTGAGTCGAAGGCTAGCCTGTGCTAATGAGACCTTGTCTCAAAAATAAACAAATAAATACATAAACAGATAAAGATCAAGTGACTTGCCCAAGTCCCACAGCCATCAGTGAGATGAGTTGAACTTGGATCCCATCTATCTGAATCTAGAGCCTAGTATGGTCCTGGTCCTGGGGATAATTTTATTTGAAGAGCAACTGACCAGAAACACCCTAAAGACAAAATGGAACCAGGGGTGACATTAAGGAATGCAATGGCAAGATGTAGCGTCTGCTGCCAAGCAAAGCAGCCCAGCCTAACAAAATCTCTTCGTTTCCCTCTGACTCCTGTACCCATCTCCCTGAGCTGTTTCAGAACAGCCCAGAAGTCCTAGCCCCTCACCGAACCCAGGAAGAAACAATGACCTGGTCAGAGCCATATAGCTTGAGAGCCAGTCTGGCAGGTGAGGCAAGGAGACTGCTAGGAGCCTGCTAGGCTGCTGAGCAGGGTGAAGAACTAGCTACCCCATGTGCCTCACACACTACCCTCCGATACCTGTGTGGAAGGTGCAGGGGTGGGGGTGGGGTCATTTGACCAGGGTGGGCCTCCACCTCCCTGTGGGCTTACTATTCCTCAAGCTGGCTATTTCACCACCTCAAATACTATCTCTGTTGCCAGCAAACACTAAAGGCGTCAAGGTGACGAGAAACAAACAAGCCACATACCACCGGCGCCTTTGCAGAACTGAGCTCCAGGCACCAGAACTGAGCAGGGACAGAGAACAGGTGTAAGGGCTGCAGTTCCAGTAAGTCCCTGCTTCCCTGGGCAAGGCTCAGTACCAGTTCAACTCCTTCTCGCAAGGTACTCTACATGCAGGTCCTGATCCTGTCAACAGACCCTTTAGGGGTCATCCATGCCCTTGCCTTGAGTTATCCTAGCCACTCGCTTTAGACAACCCAAGCAATTTTCTGGTGTCCCAGATCTCCCTACACTCTTTGGAGTCAATGGCCATGTGGGAATCTGATGCAAACCATGGTCTTTTTCTCAAAAAATGCCAGCTAAGGTATACAAAGTGCCCTAAGGACAACAAACATCCTTGCTCCTCCATCTGCAGCCCAGCCCCAGCCCCTGTCTGATGCCTATCTAATGCTTTCCCACAAAAACCATCTCCATGGGACCCAGTGGCTGCATGCACTGCTCCTTCCTCAGTCACTTCTTCCCATCCTCACCATGTCCACCTGCTCCTCCATTCCCTCCCCCACCCAGAAGATCCCTTTGTTCTCTCCTGCCCCATCTCTGGGGACTGGTGTGTGCCCCAAACAAGGCAGAAACCAGCCTAATAAACAGTGGGAATGGATTGTAGGTGGCTGCTCACAGATCAGCGGCAAGTAGGGTGATCAGCTAAAGTCAGGATGTCCTAGGGTGGAACCTGGTAAAAAACCTTGAGACTTGGGCATTCCCTGGTGGCCAAATGTCTTCTCCACCACCTCCAACAAATTCACAATCAATAGAGTTGGGATTTTTTTTTTTCTTTTTTAATCAATAACCACCTTATCCAGCTTTGGAAATCTGGACAAAGAGAAGGTTGAGAGGAGGCCTGGTCCAGTGTCTAAAGGTCTCTGAGTGAGTCTGTGTCAGCACATGGGGCCCAGAAAGGCCTGTCCATGGGTTGGGGACAGCAATTTCCTGAGTAAGAGCCAGCCCCATCAGGGCAGCATCCCAGCCCAGAAAGGAATCAAGGCCCTCCAGGTTGGCCTATTTCCAAGGCCCTCAGGAGAGTCAATAAATAGGTTAGATTCTGAGCCAGGCCTGGAAGGATGGGGTGTACAAACGGCAGGATCAGTTGCCCAAGGATCCCAAAGATTCCAGGTACTCTCCTGCCCTTCTCCAACATGGAAGTAAATAAATAGACCTTAAACTCAGAAACAGGGGTGTCAGAGCAGAGGGGCTCTCCCCTTGGAGTTAGTAATTAAGTCTCATGTTAAAAACAAACTAGCCCCAGCCCCTCCCAGCATCTAGAAAGTCCTACAGGACGGGATGAAGGGCTAGCCTGCCTGGGGTACACAGTACCCAGCCCTGGAGGAGATCTCACGTCTGTTCAGGGGCTCCTGGGGCTCCCTCCTCCTTTGGAGGTGGCTCCAGGAAAATCGGGGTGACTGATGGTGGCTTCTTCACTCTGGAAAATAACATGGGAATTATACACAGGGAGGAGGTCATAAGCTACAACCTTCAGTCCCCTTGGATCCCATTTTCCCTGGCAGAAAAGGGTCACTCACGAGTAAGGAGAGGCTGGGACTCCCACCACCAGGAAGTGGTTCTTCTTCCGAAATAATCTCCATAGGCCCCGGTGATTGCCACGCACATCCAGATCCCAAATATGGAGGCACTGAAATGTAAGGTGGGGAGAAAAGATGGGTCAGGAAGCTATGGGGAGAGGCCACTGGGAGTTCAGTAGCCACTTCCACCTGGAAGAGGTAACGGATCTGGACAGAGAAGTTGGAAGATGGGTTCTGAGGTTGAAGAATAAGGCTCCTTGCATCTTGGGTACATGTGGGGAAGGGTAGACTTCTGAGGTGGGTGTAGTTTTGAGGCACCTTGGCAAGCTGGGTCCAGGTGGTGAAATCATCATCTTTTTCCATTTGGATAAAGGCCACATAGATGTGGCCCTCTGTGTCTGGCAGGAAGGAATCTTCACAAGGGTATTTGGTGTGGTCCAGAACTTCAGCCTCACTGTAGTGGGTAGGTAGGGAGGAGGATTAAGGCCATGGAAGGGCATACTTCATGGGTATGTCACACAGGGCCCTGAGCCTGGTTTAATGTTTTGCTGTTACCACTCTGAACTTTTTTTTTTTTTTTTTTTTTTTTTTAGACAAGGTCTCACACTACATTCTAGGCTGGTCCTGAACTCACTATGTAGCTCAGGCTGGCCTTGAACTCGGAGATTTTCTTGTCCTCCCAAGTGCTGGGATTATAGGCACGCACCACTATACCTAGCTAGTCTTTATGTGGTACTGGGGACTCAAACCCAGGGCCTTGAGCATGCTAGGCAAGTGCTCTAACCACTGCACTATGCTCCCATCTGCACCATCTTGAAGTTCTGAAAAACGTTTGAACTAAGGACACTCATTTTCATTTTACCTAGCAGCCCATGGATTATGAAGGCACCAAACCCAGAAGTGCTTGACTCATATTACACCTTGTTACATATTCTACCAGCCCTGGGCCATACCTGAGCAGCCTGTGAATTTCTACTTCGTAAGCATCTTTCTTCAGACTGAAAGGGAGAAATGAGTGAGAAGCAGGCAGGCCTTGAGGTCCCATGGGTAGCAATGGGAAGGGCAGGAGGCCACATGTAAAAAGGGGCAGCAGGGTGGGTGAACACATAGGCCCTGGAACTGGAGAAACCCCTAAGCATGGGTCTTGAGGTCTCCTAGGCAGCCTCCCCCTTACCCTGCTGCCAGCTCCCACCTGTCCACATTCCGGAGCTGGACACTTGGAACAGTGTTGAACTTGTGCTTCTTGAAGTAGGCCTCCTGCAAAGGGTAAGAAGATGAAAATCAGGGCTTTGTGTTGTATGACCCACACCTGCTCACCAACCCACACATACCTACAAGATTTACAAATGAAGCCCTGGGCCCAGAAGGGCCTCTGGTCTCTTCCTTCCCCATCCACTTTGCCATCCTCAACAAACTTCCTAGCATTCATTCACTCATTCACTTAGCAGCACTAGGAAGGGGACCCAGAGCCTTTGCACTATGCCTCATTCCTAGTCCATTTTTTGGTTTTAAAAAAAGATTTTGACCTGGGTTACACCAGTGAGTTCAGGACCAGCCTGGGCCACTCAGTGAGACCCTTTCTCAAAAAAAAAAAAAAAAAAAAAAAATAGATTTTGAGACAAGGTCTCACTAAGTTGCTAAATTGCCCAGGCTGGGCTCAAACTTGTAATCTTCCTGCCTCAGCCTCAAGAGTGCTAGAATTATATGGTGCCACGAAGCCTGACTAGACGCTTTAATTTGCATTCAGCACTGACACAAAGCTCACATCCACATGGCACCGTAGACGCTTTAATTTGCATTCAGCACTGACACAAAGCTCACATCCACATGGCACCGTGTGCTATTCACTGTGAGGTAGCCCCTGATGCCACCCTTCTTCCTGGGCTTGTTGTCCTACACCCAGAAACAGCCCTAGGGAAGATGGTGGGAAAGATAAAGACTAGGCTAGGAGGGAGGAAACTGCCATGACTCAGGTATTTAGAGTGACCCGAGGGAAACTGCTTGCCCACCTCTGGAGATGAGTTGGGATCTTGTTAGTAGCTGGCCTCTGGGGACCTTCCTGCCCTCTAGGAGGTCCAATTAATTCCCTTATGCGGGACTGTCTAACGGGCACTGGGGAGGGGGCCTCTGGACACAGCCAGGTGCAGCGTAGAGGACTGGTGACCTTCCTGTTCACTTCAGGCTGAAGTGTTGGCCTTACCACTTACAAGGACAGGAGAAGGCAAAATGTGCACGACAGGACCAGTGCTTAGAGGCAAATACCCTCACCATAGCCACACAGTCTAGTGATAAGAAAAGTAATAATAAAAGCTGAGCCTGTTGGCCCAGCACTCTGGGAGGTTAAGGGAAGTTCAGAAGTTCAAGTCCAGCCCAGGCAACTTAGTGATTCAATGAGATCCTGCTGCAAAATCAAACAAGAACTGGGTAGAGGGTCAGGGCATACTCAGTGATTGGAGAACTTGCCTAGGGAGCACAAAGTCTGGGGTTTGGTCTGCCAGCACCACATACTAGCTGGGCACAGTAGTATACCTGTATTCTTAGCACTCCGTAAGCTGAGGCAGGACGACTGCCATGACTTCTAGGTCAGCCTGGGGTACATAGTGAGTTCAAGACCAGCCTGGACTACAGAGGGAGACCCTGTCTCAAAAATTTAATTGAAGGGGCTGGAAGAATGGCTCAGCAGTTAAAGTGCTTGCCTAGTAAGCATTATGTCAAGCTCTAAGTACCCAAGTTTGATTCTCCAGCACCACATAAGCCGGATGGGGTGGTGCATGCCTGTAATTCCAGCACTCAGGGAGGCTGAGGCAGGAGGATTGCTTTGAGTCCAAGGATAGCCTGGGCTCCATAGTAAGAACCAGGCTGGGCTACAGAGTGAGACCTTGTCTTAAAATAAAAAAGAAAGAAAGAAAAGAAAAGAAAAGAAAAAGAAAAGAAAAAAGAAAAAGAAAAAAAAAAAAAGAAACCAAGGCATAGTAATTTCCCCAAGACAATATGGCTAGTGACAGAGCCAGACTAGCTCCAGAGTCCTTGTCCTGCACCACTATACTCAACCAGGCCTCCAACCCTTGAGTCCCGCTCACATGGAAGTAGCCGTTCATGTTGAGACCCACAATGCCAAAGTGATAGGATCGGGAGACATCTGGAATGATACACTCTCGGCCTCGGCGCTGTTCAGGCATCCGCATCCATATGTCCCAGTCCCAGAGCTGGGGGATGGAAGATTATGAAGGTCAGAAGTTCTGGGCTGGTAGGGGACTCCAGCCAACTCATCATAGCCTACTGGGTACCTTTTCTGGTGTGGGCCACTTGGGTTCAAGCTCCTCTTTGTATAAGGATCTCCTAAGCACCCAGCCCAAACCTGGCATCGTCTCTACTCGATACAGTAGTGCTGGGTCCTCAGCTGTGTGTTCGTATCCCTGGTAATAAGGGGCCGTTTTAGGAAAAATTAGGTCTAGATCTCTACAAAATTCCCCTGCTAACCCTTGCTCTCAAGCCTACCTGGTCATTCCAGGCAGAGATGCAGTATAGGCTGTCATCCTCCTCCAGCAGGTGGATAGACTGGCTCAGGAAACTGAGAGGGCCAGGTCCAGTAGTTCAGACAGGGGCAAGGGCAATCCCAGCCACACAGTGACACTGAAGAGCTACAGCTGGGACTCAAGAGCCTTGCCTCCTCTCCCCAAATCCTCATCATCATCTCCCTTGATCCTTTCTGCCTCCAACACCAGCCCAACACTTGCCCTTCTATCTCTGTTCAGGCTTTCTCCCCATTTTTGAGTTTGCTGCCTCCGGAAATCTCCCCAATATACCTCACAACCCTTCCCCTGGAATCTAGTCAAGCAAAGAGGCCCTATGGGGCTTTTAGTTGCTACAATGATGGGCCACTCACCTGAAAAAATCCACAGCAATGTCCAGGTCTTCCTCAAGAACCACAGCAAACTTGGCCTCCTGAGGAGGTAGGGGGCATCCTGATCCCAAGGGACCTCTCCCATCATGTGGGTCCCTCCCCTCACACTTCTCAGATACTACTACCTATTTTCCAGATGGGAGGACATGGCCTGCACCCATGTTTCTCACGCCAGACCCAAGAGTTGTATCCTTAGTACTCACCGGAAACAGATTGAAAGTGGCAGTGAGGCTGGCCTTGTAGTGCTGGGTGGGAGTGGGAATAGGGCTCGTGAGCTTTGGGTTGGAAGGCAGGGCCAGGTCTGCCCCTTTCATCCTTGCCTAGGCATTACCTGAGACACGCGGGCATTCTTGATGCTGATGGGTGTGTGCTGGATGCCCCTCAGACCAAACAGTGCCACCACATCCATTGGTTCCTGGGGGTGTGGCCACGAGTCACTGCGGGAGGCTACTTTTCCCAGCCCACCTCTGCAGGCCCAAACACGCCACGCCTTTACCTTTCATAGCCCTCAGCTAGTCACCCTTGCCAGTCCTCAGTGACCTCGGCTGCTCAGAGGCCACAACTGAGCTTTGTGCCACCCAATGCCCCCGGGCCCCACTCACCTCATAGTAGCCATCAATGAAAACTGTTATCATCTGTGGAGACACCCCCTGGGCTGACAGCAGGGAGCGCAGCATCCTGGGGAATCCAGGGATAAATTAGGGCTTCTTTGTTCTCCCAACTCAGGGTTCCCCTTGGTTATAATTGGGCCCAAATTTCCCACACTCACTCATATGGGTGAATGGGCCTAGAATACGTAGCCTTTTTGCCCACCTCAAGAGTTCCTCCTAGCCTTGGCTGGTGGCACAGCTTATAATCCCAGCACCCTGAGAAGCTGAGGTAGGAGGATAGCAAATTTGAGTCCAGCTTGGGGAACTTAAGACCTTATTGCAAAACTAAGACAAAAAAGTGGGGCTGGAGATGTAATTCCATGTGAAGTCCCTGGATTGGCTCCCCAATACCACAAAAAAAAAAGAAAAAAAAAGAAAGAAAAGGAAAAGAGTTCCTCCTGCAGGAAGAAGGACTAAGTACCCTCCTGTTCAGCGCTGGTACAGCCCACTCCCAGGCTCACCTGTACAGGTAATTGGGTCGGTTTGCTGCAATGACAGCCACAGGTACATCGAGGACCTTATTGTCTGGAAGCTGTGTAAGAAACAACTTTTAGCTCTTGCCTTGTTTCCTTCTCAAACAAGGATCCCCACTTACGAAAAGAGTCTTAGTGTGGTGAGGAACTCCACAGAAGACAGGAAAGGGGAAGAATAGGTCTTTCTTGTTCAGGCCTCTCCACACACTCAGCCCAAATCCAGCCCCAGGCCGTGCTCACATGGCCTGCCCCTTCCCCGATTTTTCAGAGCTCAGTATAAATCCTTGGCTTCTGGTTCCCTCCCAGGCTGGGGCAGAGAAAGCCCAACTTGGATCCTTCTTAGAACTCCTTACAGCTGGAAAGGAGTCCAACCCTAAGGCCCAACTCACTGGGTCAGGGCTGAATTCGATGGGCGTGGGATCCTTGCAGCTGCACACACTCCCATAACCTTCAACTTTGCTGCAGAAATGCCGGCGGCGACGGTTCAGCTCTGTGTCTGCCCAGTGGCACTCTGCCTCTAAGCAGGCAACAGGATTGACGGAATGGAGACGTGAGTCCAGCTTGGTGTGGAGGGCTCCAAGCACGCAGCCAAAGGAATAAAGCCCCATGTTGGATCCAAATGCCCAATACCCACCAGGTGCTGCCCCAGAACCCAGGCCTCGCTAACCTCACCTTCAGCTGAGCTCAGTGGCACATCTGTCTTCAGCAGTACTGGGTCTCCCCACGAGGACAGGGCAGGTGACTTAGAATGTTTTTCACCAAGGACAGGACCTGGCAGGAGGCAAGAATGAGCAATAGTGGTCATGACTAGTAGAGGCTTTTCCCATTTCAATCCAACCTACTGCCCACTGGCTCCACCACACCCACACCCACACCACCTCCCAGGGTCTGTGTCTCTCGATACTACACAGTGGGTAGCCTCTAATGCCAGCACCTCCTTTTCGTCCCACGAAGGCCCAGGTGTCCCTCCAGCCCAGAGCAGGGCCAGCCTGGCTGCCCAGGCTCCTCAGCAGAGCCTTGGCCGTATCTTTGAGGTGGAAGGAGCCCTCATCCTAGGGGACAGAGAAGGTGGTCAGCCTGTGTGGTTCCAGGAGATCTGACTTCATGGAGCACCAACTATGTATCAAGTGCTATGTAAATAAACCTTCTTGCTTAAATGAGCTCACTAAGTGAACATAATGACTCTCCATGGTCACCATCACTCTCAGATAAGAAAAGTAAAACAGGACCTGGAGGGATAACATGGTAGTGAGCGCACTTGCCCAGCAAGTGCAAGGTCCTGATTTTGATTCCCTAGCACCACATAGGCCAGAAGTGGTAGTGCATGCATCCCAGCACTCAGAAGGCTGAGGCAGGAGGAATTCTGTGAGTTCGAGGCCAGCCTGGGCTACATAATGAGTTCAAGACCAGCTTAAACCAAAGAACAAGGAAAAAAAAGAAAAAGAAAGAAAGAGAGGGAGAGAAAGAAAGGACTGAAGCAAAACCCAGCCTGGTGGTGCATACTTCTAACACTCTGGGAGACTGAGGCAAGAGAACCCCAATTATGAGCCCAGGCTGGGTCACTGGGCAGCTTAGCAAGACTGCCTCAAAACCAAAACCAGAAAAAAAAAGAAAAGGGCTGAGAACACAAAGCACAGTGCAAAGACCTTGGGTTCTATTCCCAGTACCACAAAACAAAAACAAAAACAATAAAAAACTAGTTAGGAAAACAGCTCAGTGCAAAGCCACCAGGTTCAATCTCCAGTACCAAAAAACAAAAACAAACAAACAAACAAAACAAAAAGCAAACCACAAGCCAGGCCTGCTGGCCCAGGCCTTTAATCCCAGCACTCTTGTGAGGCTGAGACAGGAGTATCACAAGGTCACACCCAGCATGGGCTACTTAGCAAGCCCCTCTCTTGGAAAATAAAGAGATACACAATGGAGTACTACTCTGCCATAAAGACAGATAGATTTATTTGTAGGTAAATGGACACAACTTCAGACCATGATGCTTAGTGATATGATTCAAACTCTGAAGGCTAAATATTGCATGGTTTCTCTAACATAATAAACCCACAGTATACGTAAATAATAGAGCTAAATAGGTGAGAGACTGGGAGTTGGGGGAATGATGGGGGTGGAAGGGTGAAAACGGGGAGGGGAAGGGAATGTGAAGTAGACATGATATGCATGTGCACAAAATTTTCAAGTTTAATTAACCATTGTGTATCTCATATACACACTAATAAAAAATGGTGGAAAAAAAGAAAAGATAGAAAGGGCCAAAGATGTAACTCAGGTGCAATCCCTGAATCAATCCCCCAAACACACACACACACACACACACACACACACACACACACACACACACACACACACACACACAGAGAGAGAGAGAGAGAGAGAGGGAGAGGGAGAGAGGGAGAGAGAACACGGCAGAGTCTAAGAACCATCCAAGGTCACTGAAGTAACTCCTTACCTTCCCATAATCCCACCACCTCTGCATGTTCTTCCCCCATCACTTTTCTCTCTTATTCTGCTCTAGCCCCACTGGTATCTCTGCAGTTCCTCAATGCTGGCGGGCAGCTCCCCGCTCCAGGACCTGTGCACTTATCCCTCTTCCTACAGAGATCATTCTTCCTATACCTGGGTCTCTCTTTACTTCCTCCTGCTCCGGAAAGAGGCTTTCCCTTTCTAAGGTGTAACTCCAAGCCAGGTATGGTGGTACAGGATCCAGCATCCAGAGAGACCAAAACAGGGGGATTGTTAAATTCAAACCAGGCAACTTAACTCAGTGAGACTCTGCCTCACCATTAAAAAAAAAAAAAAGGGAATCCTGTCAGTCTGTCCTTTTGTCTCTTCGCTCACTTATTTGGCTTTTGTCATTGTTGATCTCACCTAGCTGAAACGTGAGCTCCACGGGAGTAGGGACTCGATTTCCCATTTTATCTTTAGCACTCACAGTCCCGAAGCAACGCCTGGTACAGTTACACGCTCAATAGCTGTTTGCTGAACTAACAAAAAAGCCACGGCTAGGACGGAAACCTGAGTCGCCTCTCTCCAGAGGCTTTTCCCACCATGTTCTATCAGGGAGTAGGGGCTAGCGAACAGGACCAAGGCGGGATCACTGACCTTAACGGTGCAAATGAGCACTCGGCCAGGTGCCACCATGTTGAGGAATAACACCATGGCCTCATCCTCATGAGGTGAATATGTGTCGAACACACGCTTTGCCATCACATGGCCCTGGAAGAAAATATACCTCTCATGAGTTACAGTCACCAGCAGGGAAATCCCAGCTTCAGTCCTCTGGGTCCCCATCCCTAGAACCTTACCGTGGCCTGGTTGAGGACAATGACATGGATCCCTCGGCCCTGTTCCCGGGCCTCATCCTCCAGCACCTACACAATGGAAGAGACAAAGCCCAACTCCTCACTCTGGCATTCAAGATATCTCTCTCTGCACAAAACCTTCCCTCCCCCCATGCCACTGTTCATAGTGCTCTTGTAACCCGGCTTGAAGGCCAACTCTGCCAGGAAAAGATCACGTCTTTCTAAAACCCTCATCGCTTCCATGACTCCCACAGCATTTGACTGCCTCTGCTTCGTTCTGGAAATAACACAACATCTCCATCCATCAGCCTGAGCCCCTCCAGGTAGGGCAGCTCCAATTAACTCCAGGTATCCAGGGCCCAACCCAAAGCTAAGGCCAAAGAAGGAACCAGGAAGTAGTTATGAAATAAATCAGCAAAGTAACTGCCTACTAATCCTAATTCTCTCTCTTCTTTTTTCTTTCTTTCTTTCTTTTTTTTTTTTGAGACAGGGTCTTACTCTGCAGCCCAGACTGGTCCTGAACTCATTATGGAGCCCAGGCTGGCCTTGGACTCATGGCAGTCCTCCTGCCTCAGCCTCCATAGCGCTGGGATCACAGGTGTGCGCCACCACGCCCACCTTACGTGGTGCTGGGGAATCAAACTCAAGTACTTAGAGCTTGATGGCTGAGCCATCCCTCCAGGCCCCTAATTCTCATTTTTGAGATCTCATTACACACCTTTCATAGGCTTTAAACCCAGTAAGTGGAAGTCATTGGTCCCAAACTACAAACGAGGAACCAAGTTTCCAAATCACACAACGAGAAATTGTAATTTCCACTCATGCAGTAGACACCCCAGTTAGTAAACCACAGCCTGAGTGGAACAGCGTGACTATACACTAGACCCACCACTCACCGTGGTGCCATCCACTGCCACATACACCTTGCTGCGACTTGAGTATACCTCCACATCCAAGACCCGCCGTGGGCCGCTGCCTCTGTGCTGCTGTGGTTCCAGGCGGCCTAGGGCCTCATCTATGAAGTACAACAGGCCAAGAGTTCTCAGCACAGTCACACTCTTGGGACCCACCTGCCACTCTTGCCAGGAGATCCCAGGGGTCCCCGCCGCCCCAAACCATCTTCTGCCTGGCCCCACCATAGTCTTGCTCTGGCTCTGGATCTTCATTGGCTTCACTGATTGCTCGCCGAGTGTCCAGGATCAACTTGATGTTGACAATGACAGTCACTAGCAGGAAAAGCACAGCCCCTGTCTGAAGGGAGAGTCAGGGATGACTGGGCACACCATGTCAAGATTCTAGAGTCTTCCTGAAAGGAGGACCCTGGCTGCACCGAGGACAGAGGGACCTAAACCAGGATGTACTTTCTCAGGCCCTGGGCCTTCCTCTTACAAGGCCCTCCCTACCCAGAGGTCTTGTATTGTTACACTTGAGACTTTGATTTCCTTCATCCCCCCACAGCTAGTTCCTAGATACAGAGCCAGGTTCAAAGCGCCAAGCTAGACATCAGAAGACCTGGACCCTACCCCTGCCTGACAGGTGTGTGTCCCCTGGGCAAAGGCTTCCTGGTCTGACTCGAGGTTTCTGTCAGAAGCCTAGGAGACAGACTCAGATTCTGATTCCAGAACTCCAGATCTAGACTACATCCTGGAAGAGGCACAACAAAGGGAAAGCTGGGAGCGAACTCCTGACAGAATCTCTCTACCTGACAGAATCTCCGCAGGGCCCGCTGGTTTGTCAGTTTATACTTCCAGGTGAGATACCAGCTCCGCTTCTTCCTAGCCCCAAAGGGCCTGATGAGTGGGCTGGGCTTCCAGTCGTCCATGCCGGGGATCAGGGTCCTTGCCAGTCCATGTCTTCAGGAATCTGAGGGGACCAACGTGTCACATGGAGTAAGGTGCTCCTCCCCAAAGTCCGATTCCCTCTGGGGACTCCTAGCAACTCTTCCTTGCAAATATCCGGGCTGTGTGACATGGGGCGAGTGGCTCAACTTCTCTGGGCCTGGCAAGAAAACCTTCAGAGGAGTTGGGTCACCTGGAAATTCCCTGGGGCTAGAACAACTGCCTAAGTCAAGAATGCTCAGGGACCCAAGAGTGGAGGCCGAATAATACGCTATCTAGGATCATCGGCTCCTAAAAGTCCATGCCCCAGTCCTGGGGTGGGCAAACAACAGGCGTCTCCCCGCCCCTACTCTATACTCCTGCTCCATCCCATCTGGTCCCGCTCGTCTCTTCCCAGGGTTCAGGGCCACCGGAAGGCTGGGAGCCCCGGCCCGGCCGAGTGATGCCCCCCAGCTCCCGGCGCGGAGCGACTCACGGCTCAGGGGCCCCAGGCCCCGCGGGAGCGCCCCTCCGGCCCGCACTGCTCGGCCCGGCGCGCCGCGGCCTCCGCCTCCTCCATGCCGCTCACGGCCCCGCCCCGCCGCTCGGCCCGCCCCCCCGCTTCCGCCCGCCCCCCCCGCTTCCGCCGCCGCCGCTGCGGGGTGAGAGGGCGGCGGGCGGCGCTTCGGGCGGCGGTCGCGGCCGCGTGCCCGCCGCTCGCGAGCGGGGCGAGCGCTTCGCCGGCCCCGCGCCGCCCCACGGGCCGGACGCCCGCACGCGAGCCGCGGCCCCGGCGCCTCCGCCGACCCCGCTGGCCGGGGCGAGCGGCTGCGGGACCGCGGGCCTGCGAGCCGCCCCCCGGAACCGGCCCAGCCCTGCAGGCGCAGGGGAGCCGAGGCCCCGTGCTCCCGTGGCTCTGAGCGCTTCACTTACGTTAACCCATTGGGTTCCACACCACCGTGACGTGGGCAGCGACCATCTGTGCAGCGCGCCACGCTGCTGCAGGAACTGAGTTGTGCAGGATAGCGTGACGGCTGGGCCCGGCCCTGAGAGACTGTATTTTACAAAAGCGGTTCCAGTTTGGGTGTGAGTGTAAAGGCAGAAGGATTGGAAACTTGTCTGTGTGATTCCCGCCAGATGTTGGCACCTGACTTATCAAAAAGCGGCGGTCGCCAGCCGCACAGCACAGTCCTAAGGCACACAATAACAGGTAAAGCAATCGTGCTAATAAAGATCGCCACTGAAAACTTCCCAAACTAAATCAGTGTCAGAGCCATAGCAGAAGAACCCATTGGAGAACTTTCCAGACACTTGACCCAGGAATGATGCAACCGTCTGGTTCACATGACAGGAGGGTGCCTAACGCAGGGCACACACACGGACCTGACTCCCACCGCTGACCCACTGTGTCACATTAGACCACCTGGGGAGCGTCTTGAGGTCAGCATCTGAGGAACCCTCTGTCCCCTGGTTTCGGCTCAGCTCAATTGCCAGGCTTGACGTGGTCCACTCAAAAGTGCCTGCGTGCGTGTGGATGCCCAACAACTCCTATGCTCTCTACAAGCACAGCGCCTTGAGCAAGCTCTGTTAGCCTGGTAACCTCATCTGGTCACCTTGGGTGACTTTTTACATCTCTGTTGGCTCTCTGCTTTCATTTCTGCCTCTTGAGTCCTGTTGCCACTGTTAACCCCTTCTTAGCCCTACTGTAACCTGTATCTTGTGTGAAATGGAATGTGTGACTTGTGTGCTGTAGATGTTAGTAATGAAGATCGGGCTGGGCCTGGTGTTGCAGAGTTTAGGGTGCAAACCTGTAGTCCCAGCAATTGGGAGGCTAAGGAAGGAGGATTGTTGTGAGTTCAAGGTCAGCCTAGAGGACTACAGAGCAAGACCCTGTCTCAAAAAAAAAAAAAAAAAAAATCAGAACAAAGAATGGGCTGAGAATGCAGCTCAGTGTGAAGGCCCTAGGATCAACTTCCAGTACTTAGAAGAAAAAAAAAGAGAGAGAAAGAAAGAAAGGATGCCTGTAATCCCAGCCTTTGAGAGGCTGAGGCAAGAGCATCACCAATTTGATGGCAGCCTGGCCTATGTAATACAGGCCCTGTTTCAAAAACAAAAGATTGAAGTAGGGCTGGAGGAATGGCTCAGTGATTAAAGTGCTTGCCTAGCAAGTGCTAAGTCAAATGCTAAGTACCGAGTTTGATTCCCCAGCATCACATAAACTGGGTGGGGTGGTGCACGCCTGTAATCCCGGCACTTGGGAAGCTGAGACAGGAGGATTGCTGTGAGTCCAAGGCCAGCCTGGATGCCATAGTGAGTTCAGAACCAGCCTGGGCTGCCGAGTGAGACCCTGTCTCAAAAAAAAAAAAAAAAAGAAAAAAAAGATTGAAATAAAAGAACCTATGATTGCCCTGTTGATGGCTATCAACTGAAATCTAGAATATTCTGCAAATGAAAAGCTGACAAAACTGACACTGACATACCTTGTAAATTTATTGTTATTCAATGAATGCTAACATTTTGGAAAGACAAGTGTGTCCAGTCTGTATTAATACATCATCCCAATCTTTGTTTCTTATTTTTGAGACAGGTTTTCGCTCATCCTCCTGCCTCAGCCTCCTGAGTGCTGCAATTACAAGTGTATGCCACCATCCCCAGTGTATGTGGTAAGGGAAAATTGAACCTAGGGCCTTGAGCTTGCTAGGTAAGCATTCCAACAGTTGTGCTGTTCCTCCAGGTACCCCTCCTTCCCCCATCCCAATCTTAAAGAAAATGAGGCAGATGTCAAAATTGAGAGAGCTGAAATTGAAGTCCAGGTGGCCTGGTCCCAAATTCTGCTCTTAGCCACTGCACTATATTGGCAAAAACAATGCTTATAAAGTTATGTTTAGGGGCTGCAGGCATATCTGGGCCTGGTGGTATGGCACAGGTCTGTACTCTCGGTACTCTGGGAGGCCAAATCAGGAGAATCTCAAATTCAATCCTAGCCTGGCCAAATTAGCAGTTTAATGAGACCCTGTCTCAAAATCAAAATTAAAGCCAGGGACTGGGGGACATAGCTGAGTGGTTAGAGTTCTTGC
The DNA here is from genome assembly GCA_004027205.1 of Ctenodactylus gundi. Classification (NCBI taxonomy): domain Eukaryota; kingdom Metazoa; phylum Chordata; class Mammalia; order Rodentia; family Ctenodactylidae; genus Ctenodactylus; species Ctenodactylus gundi. The sequence continues at coordinate 24,719 of PVKB01005501.1, read as the reverse complement.
CTAGCAAGTGTGAAGGCCCTTAGTTCAATTCCCTAGCACCACATAAACTGGACATGGTGGCACACACCTGTAATCCTGGCACTTAAGAGTCTGAGACAAGAAGATTGTCATGTGTTTGAGGCTAGTATGGGTTCATAATAAGTTCAGGACCAGCCTGGAATACAGAGTTAGACCCTATTTCTAAATCAATAAATAATAAAAAGAGGCCTTCAGAGGTCCTCTACATTTTGACCTCAAGCTCACTCTCTTGGAAGATCTCACTCAAGCTCATGACCTCTTCTACTATCTGGATTCCCAAATTCACATCTGCACTCTTTCCCCAGAGCTTTAGGCTGACCTGTGTCCAGCTGGCTGTTGGAGATCTCCTCAGGCTCTTCCAACTCAATATTACATCCACCGCCCTGCCAACTCTAACCCAGCTCCTAGACCTGTGTTGGGTTCCCTTCTGTAGTGAATTGTACTGTCAAACAGCTGAGAGTCACCTTTTACTCCTGGTCACTCTTCAGTGGAGCTGGAGGAGTAACACAGTGGTTAGAGCACTTGCCTAGCAAGTGCAAGGCCCTGAGTTCTATTCCCCAGCACCATATAAAACAGGCATGGTGGTGGACACCTGTAATCCAGGCTTGGGGAAAAAGAATTTTGAGTTTGAGGCCAGCCTCAGCTACATAGTGAGTGCAGGACCAGCCTGGACTACAGAGAGAGATCTGTCTCATACACACACAAAAAAATTGAAGCCCAAATTAATCCACATATCCATATGTATCTTAATAGAGTACAGTAACAATGCTTAAAATTGAGAAGTAAATTCAGGACTAGCCTGGACTACAGAATGAGACCATGCCCCCCCCCCCAAAAAAATGTAGAGAAGTAGTAGGATAAGCTTATTATTTAAAATTATGGGTATAAACACACACACAGAAAGCCCAATGGGCAACTGAAAATGAGCCTAAAGGTATGAAAGGGTAGGGTTAGGCTACCTTTTCATGTAAATCCCTCTGTAACCATGGTTTGAAGTTCTGTGAATTAAAAGCCAAAACAAGGGGCTGGTGGAACAGCACAGCAATTAGAGCATTTGCCTAGGAAGTGCAAGGCCCTGAGCTCGATTCCCCAGCAGCATATAAACTGGGCATGGTGATGCACACTGATAATCCCAGCACCTGAGACTGAAACAAGAGGATTGCTATGAGTTTGAGACCAGCAAACATAGTGAGTTCAGGACGAACCTGGAATACAGAGCAAGACCCTGTCTCAAAAAAAAAAAAAAAAAAAAAAAAAACGGCGCCAAGAAAATGGAGTCAAAAACAAGAAAAGTTTTTCATGGCTCCTCATTATCTGTAGAATAGAATCTAAACGCCTTAGAACCATATTTCATGCCTATTATGTCAGCAATCTTGGAGGCTGAGGCGGGAGGATCACAAGTTTGAGCCCAGCCTGAACCATTGAGCAACTTAGACAGACCTTGTCTTAAAACCAAAAAAGGAGTCTGGGGATGTCACTCAGTGTGGAAGCCCCTAGGCTTGATTCCCAGTACCAGTACCAAAAATAAGAAAAATGAAGGAAAAAAATTGCAGAATTGCAGGCACAAGCCCAAATTTACAGAATCAGAAACTGTATTTTTTGTTTTGTTTTGTTTTTTTAGTTTTTTGAGAGAGGGACTCACTGTCGTTCAGGCTGGTCCTAAACTCACTACATAGCTGGAGCTGGCCCTGTACTCACTCCAGACCTTCTGTCTGAGCCTTCTGAGTGCTGGGATTATACGCGTGTCCACTGTACCTAGCTATCTGATACTGGGGAAACGAACTCAGAGCCTTGTCCTTGCTAGGCAAGTGGTCTAACCATTTTGCTATTCCTCCAGCCCAGAACATACATCTTGACATGATTTTCAGGTGATTCATACCCACAGTTAAGCTTAGAAAGCATCTTCCTTGGAAACCCATGCAAGATCAAGCTCATGCAGACTCCTTTAGCTTTTTTGAGACAAAGTCTCCCTAAGTTACCCACACTGAGCTTGAATTTGTGATCCTCGTGCCTTAACCTCCCAAAGTGCAGGGATTGCAAGCCTATGCCACCGGGCCTGGGTCTCAGCCCACTTTTATTTTTTACTTTGAGACAGGGTCTCTGGGAAAAACGGGAAGAGGTGAGGATGTAGGAGGATGTAGCTCAAAGCAAAGGCCTGTGTTCAATCCCCCGTACCTCAAAAAACACCCCCCCCCAAAAAAAAAAGAAAAAAACCACTACTGGTTCTCCCTCACTGATCAGGAGGACTTTACTTCAGTCTGACCGTGTGAATTCTAGCCACAGGGAGACGTGTTACGTGTCTACATTCTAGCCAGTGGTTCCGGAGCCAGCCCACGTACTCCAGTACACCTTCCAAGCCCTCCGCTGCTATGTGTTACCGGTGTTCCTTAAACTCCTTATCTCCACGGGAACTGCCAAGTCTTCATTCAGCAAATACTAGGCGCCGAGCTTTTCCACTGCTCCTTCTGGTCCATATTCAGGATCGCCAGAGGCTTTGTGCGCAACACTCGAATATATATTCACATTGGGCTGTGCGCGGCTTTTCTGAGTGTTACGGCGCCCTCCTCCTGCCCCCGCGCCGCGCGGGCGGGGACCCGGTGATTCCGCTCGGCATTAGCTGGCGGAATTTGGAGGACCCCCGAGAGCTGCAACCGGGCGTCCCGTCACCCAGCCCTGCTTAGTCTTGGGATCGCATGGAGGGAACCGTGGAGTCCCAGACTCCTGACCTGCGAGACGTAGAGGGCAAGGTGGGCAGGAAGACCCCTGAAGGGCTGCTCCGCGGGCTACGAGGAGAGTGGGCGCCGGGGGTCTCCGGTGCCCCGCCGCTCCCGAGGTCGCCCGGCGCCGACCACGGCCTGGGGGACAAGATCATGGCGCTGAGGATGGAGCTGGTGAGTGTGGGTGCCGAGGGCCGAGAGGGGATTGGGGGAAACAGACAGTCGCGCGCCCCCAGAGTTAGGCTGGAGAAAGGGAGTTGAACTCCCCACCTAACTCCCCAGAAGCCCTCCTGGATCAATCCGTGTCATCTAGTAATTTTCCCTGAAGAAGAGTCGGGTGTTGAGTCCTTAGGGCTGGAGTAGGAGGCACAGGCTCTTGGAAGTTTTGCCAGGCAAATAATTGAGAGAGGGGAGGCGAGGACTGGAAAGTCCTGAGAACCTATCGGAGCCCCAATTCCCTCCCTCCTATTCCTCCAGCCCCCAGTTGTAAGGCAATCATTTTTCCCCCCTCTTCCTACAAATTGAGGAAGGATTTGGTTCTTGTGAGGCCAAGGTTGCACGTCAGGATTCAGCGCGGAAGATCTTGGTACTGGCATATTTACTGAAACTGCCTGGCCTCCAGGCGCTTGAAACACCTGTCTTTCCTCAGTACCCCTGCAGTTCACTTAAAACATTGCACAGTTTCAGACCCATAGAAGTCACTGCACCATCAGTGGTGAGCCTTCACCTGGGCTGTCTTTCTGCCAGCCTACCAGCTTGATGGATGGGTCCTGTCCCTTCATGAGAAGAGGAAACAGCAGCTCTCCCCTCTCTGGGGACTCACTGGTCTAGATTCAGAGCCAAGAGGGCTCCAGTAGGCTCCCCAGGGCCCTGGTTCTGGTGAAGGGGTGATTTACACCTGACATGACTTTGCAGCCAGTTCTGACGAACTGAGGAATTGCCAGCTATTTCCTGGCTCTGAGCCTGAAGCCTACAGCAATAGTCAGCTAGTAAGCTTTCCTGGAGTCCCACTGTGTGCCCAGCCCTGCCAAGCTCATGGGGAGGGAGCAGAGGGAAGAGGTCTTTCTGGGGACTCCCAGATCAGTGGGGGCTCTCACCAGCACCCACCCCAGGTCCTGATGGGTGGAGCAGTCCCTGAAGGCTCCCTGGGGGCAGGACTTGAATGCCAAGTGTGCACTTGGCCTTGAAGGTTAGAGGTGAGTGCCAAATTCTCCAGAGCAGGTCTGTAATTGTCCCCACCTCATGGGGGACGGGGGAGGGGGCCGGGTGTGGAGCTTCCTCTGTCTCACTGTACAAACTGTATGTAGTTCAAGGACCAGAAAAAAAGTCAGTTCTGTTTTGAAAACTTTTACCAAGTAATTACGCCAGTCATCATGTTGAACACTTTACCTGATACTCTCTTAGTCAACAACATTGTGAGGTAAGTAGTATAAGTGAAGAAACTGAGGCACAAAGAGGTTGAGTAATTGCCCAAAACCAGGACGCTTGAGCACATTTTGTGTTAGGAAATGAGAAAGGTATCCATCAATTTCCCCGTCTCACACATGTTCAAGGGCTTGTCTGAATTGACACAGGGGATCTGGAGCAATGCCTGCTCTCTCTGGTTCTCAATTTTTTTTCTGCCTTAGTGGAGATTACTCATTTATAAACCTAAGTGGGCACATTTAACTTCAGATTTTGTCTTTCTGCTTTTTGTTTGTTGTTTTTGGGCACTGGGGATTGAGCCCGGGGTCTTTGTACTGAGCTACATCCCTAGCCTAACTCCACCCACTCCCCTTTTTTGAGACAGGGTCTCGCTGTCTAGTCCAGGCTGAACTCACTATGTATTATATAGTCCAGGTTGGCCTTGAACACATGGCAGTCTTTCTGCCTCAGCACTCCTAGTGCTGGGATTACAGACATGTGACAGCATACTGGGTTTATGTGGTACTGAAGAATTAAACACAGGGCTTTGCGCTTGCTAGACAAGCACTCTAATCGCTGTAGTATTCCTCTAGCTCCTCAGTCCACTTTTTGTTTTTTATTTTGAGACCAGATCTTGCCAAATTGCCAAATTGCTCAGACTCAGCTTGAACTCACAATTCTCCTGACTCAGACTCCCAGAGTACTAGGATTACAGGCCTGTGCAGCCAAGCCTAGCTGCTGGGTTTTTTTTTTTTTTTTTTGGGGGGGGGCGGGGGGGGGGGCAAGGTCTTGCTGTATAGTCTAGGCTGGTCCTAAACTCACTGTGTATCCCAGGCTAGTCTCAATCTCATGGCAATGCCCCTGCCTCAGCTTCCTGAATGCTACCATTACAGACATGTGCCATTACGCCCAGCTAATCTTTAGGTGATGTTGGGAAATTGAACCCAGGGCTTTGTGCTTTCTAGGTAAACACCTTATTCATTTAATTTAATTTTATTTATTTTTGAGACAGGGTCTGTCTGGCTGTATAGTCCAGGCTGGTTCTGAACTCGCTATGTAGCCCAGGCTGGCCTCGAACTCAAGGCAGTCCTCCTGCTCCAGCCTTCTGAGTGCTGGGATTACAGGCGTGCACCAACCCCTTTATTTATTTTATTTTTTTCAGTGAGATGTTTTTACTACATAGTCCAAACTGGCTTCCAATTTGTGGTTCTCCTGCTGCCTCAGCCTCCTGAGTGCCGGAATTTATAGTCATGTAGCACCAATGCTGGACATTTTTTCTGTATTTTTTTGTTGTTTGTTTGGTTTGGCTCCATGCTCTTTCTTTTTCTTTTTTCCTGAGGCAGGTTCTCATGTTCGTAGTGCAGGCTGGTCCTGAACTAGCTGTGTAGCCCAGTATGGCCTCTACCATACAGCAATCCTCCTTTCTCAGCCTCCCAAGTGCTGGGATTACAGGTATACCCCACCACGCCCCATTTGGGAATTGAACTCAGGGCTTTGCGCTTGCTTGGCAAGCATTTTAACCATAGTGCTGTTGTTGTTAGTGAGACAAGGTCTCACTCTGTGGTCCAGATTGGTCCTGACTCACTGTGTAGATCAGGCTGGCCTTGAACTCATAGCAGTTCTCCTGCCTCAGCCTCCCACTGGGATAACAGGCTTTTGTCACCCACACCTGGTTTATGTGGTGCTGGGGAATCAAACTCAGGGCATTGTGCTTGCTTGGCAAGCCCTCTAACCACTGTTGTATTCCTCCAGTCTTCTTTCTGTATTCTTGATCCATCTTGCCTGGGGCCCATGCAGGACAGACCAGTGGGCCAGAGCAAGGACAATATCCCTACCACATTCCTTGTGTCTTCCCTGGGCTAGGATGTCGCTGATTTCATCACACACTCTGTCTTGTCCACGGGATTGCACCCAAGAAGGACCCTCTAAGGGCTATTCTTCAGTTGCCCTCCATGCTCTCCTTGCATGAAGGAGACAGGCCTGTCCTTGAAGTCAAGGTCAACCCTGCCTCTGGTCTCCTCCCACCTGTTTCTGCTTCATTCCCCTTCTCAGAGATTGAGGGAAGAGGCAGACTCTGGTATGTGTGGGAATGGGAAAACAATTGCAACCTCCCCTCCTAAATTCTCCCACCCAAAGAGCTGTTGCTACGACAACCCACCTCCACAGAGCAGTTTGTGAAAAAGCCTCAGGCAAGGAGGGAAAGGCATGGGTTCAAGTCTTGGCTCTGCTTCGGAATTATTTTGTGATCTTGAGCAGGGTCTTGTCCTTCTCCTAGCCTCAGTTCTTCTGTCTCTCAGAGGATGGAAAAGAAACTATGGAACCTGAAGGTCTGTCAGAGCCTTTCTGGTAACAACATGTGAGAATCTCAGTTAACTCCCAGGGAGTTAACACTGGGCTCTCCAGGCACTTACCTAAGGGCTCCTGAGATGGAGCCAGACCTGGTATCCCAGGGCTGGACAGTCTTTTAAGCATATGGAGTTGCGGGGAGTTTACCTGAATTCCCCTGGGAAGGGAATTGGGCTGGGGTAGCGTCTGAGGCTGCATCTCTCCTGGGCTGTTCCCAAAGAGATGGTGTGAAATGAGTGTTTCTTTTCCTGGCAAGAAAGCCTTGCTTTCTTCTATTATGGGATGTGCTGCCGCCATAGGCAGGGAATCCCACTGTCACAGGATTATAGACTCTTGTCCTTAGATTCTTTTTCCAGTGATGCAGCACAGTCTGGCCCCCAAGGGTAAGAGATTCAGAGAACTTCACCGTGACCTACCCAGCACTAGACAGAGCCTAGAAATGAATCAGGCAAGGTCGGCTCTGAGGATGCGCACGGCCTGGGCCAGAGAAGGAAGACAGACTGGCAACTCGTGCAGGGTATGTGCTGCTGGAGCTGAGGAAGGAGAGTTCTTGCTTCAGAATGACATATTGGAAGGCTTCTTCCCACCTTTTTACTTAGCTGTATCCTGCCTGGCCTTCAATCTCAGTATATGTTTCTTATCTAGGAAGTGGTTCTGAACCTCCCAGGGTTGGGTTGTGGGCCTATCTCAACAAACAAAACAGGTAAATAATAAATAAATAAAATTTAGATTCTGGGGTTGAAAGAATAACACAGCATTTAGATTGCTTGCCTAGCAAGCACAAGGCCCTGAGTTCAATTCCCCAGCACCACATAAGCCAGGCTGGTGGTGTATGCCTGTAATCCCAGCACATGGGAGGATGAAGCAGGAGAAAAGCTGTGTGTTCAAGGCCAGCTTGGGCTAGATAGTGAGTTCAGGACCAGCCTGAATTAAGGAGTGAGACCCTGTCTAAAAAGAAAAAGAAAAAAAAAAAAACCTTAGTTTGATTCTTAATCAAATTAATAGGTGTCCTGGATCTGGTGGCACAGGTATTTAGTGCCAGCACTCTGAGAGGCTTAGATAGGAGGATCTCAAATTCAAGCCCAGCCTGAACTATTTATTTTATTTGTTTATTTATTTGTTTATTTATTTTGAGGCAGGGTCTCAGTCTATAGTCCAGGCTCATCCTGAACTCACTCTAGCCTTGGACTCACTGTGAAGCCCAGGCTGGCCTCAGCCTGATGACAATTCTCCTTCCTGCCTCAGCCTCCCAAGTACGAAGATTACAGGTGTGTGCCACCACATCCAGTTTAGAAACTAAAATTTAAAAGTCATGCTGTAGTAGAACTTTTTTATTTGTATGTGTATAGATTTTTTAAAAAATGTTATTGTAGTAAAATATTTACATGACATAAAATTTAGGTGTTTTTTTTTTTTTTTGGTAAATACATGAATTCCAAATTCTATAACACGTTAAAACCGTAGGGTTTGGGGAATCAGTGAGCATCTGTGTCCACCCCTTTTTCAGAGGTTTACTTCTTTTCTATGTGTGTAGCAGGACTTTGGATTCACAGAAAAGAATGTTAAATGTAAACCTAGAGAGACAGGAGAGCCATAATGTGTTAGGTTTTGAATGCCAGCTGCTAAAGTATTTAGATTTCTTTTTTTTTATCTCTCTCTCTTTCTCTCTTTTGAGACAGGGTCTCCCTTTATAGTCCAGGTTGATTCTCACCTCACTTCATAGCCCAGGCTGGCCTTGAACTCAATCCTCCTGCCTGAGCCTCCAGCATGCTGGGATGACAGGTGTGGGACACCGCGATGGCTAATTTTTATGTGGTGCTGGGGAATCAAACTTGGGACCTTGGGCTTGCTAGGCAGGTGCTCTAACCACTGAGATACACCTTTGGCTCCTAGATTTTATTCTTTAAAAGCAGTGCAAGGTTAGTAAATTCCTCTCAAGCAGGGAAGATACATGTTCAGACTTGTCCTTGGGGAAGGTAACTCAATGTGTCTGAGCCGGAAGGAGCCCTGGAGATTGCCCATGAAATCAGACTTACACTGTAGACAAGGAGACTACCACTATGGTAGACGGAAGCCCTGAATCCCCAGCCAGTGGGATTCTGACCCTTCTCAGCTCTGGCCAACCTGCCCTTCCCTCAGTCTTGTTACCAGCATGCTGCACCAGGTGAGCTGCCTCTTCATTCCTCCATTCACTTCAGCATTCAGCAATATTTTGACTGTTTCTAAGTGTCACTGGTGACCCTGGACTGATTCAATGGTTAATACCCTAACTATGAAGGTACAAGCCCAGTGGAATTGGATCTCCACCCACCCCTGCCACATGGACTGGGTGTGGACTTCAGGCCTTTGTACTACTGAACTACATCCCCAGCCACCCCCCACCCCCCTTTAACTTAATTTTACATTTTGGGACATGATCTCACTAAGTCACTAAATTGCTCAGACTGGCTTAAAACTTGCAATCTTCCTGCCTTGGCCTCCCACACTGCTGGGATTGCCCACCAAGATTTAGGACTAGATTTTACTTTATAGAGACAGAGCCTTGCTCTGTAGTCCAGGCTGGTCCTGAAATCACTACGTAGCCCAGGCTGGCCTTAAACTCAAATCCTCCCGCTTCAGCCTCCCAAGTGCTGGAATTACAGATATCTACTATGCCTTGCTTCTGTTGTACTAGGGAATTGAACTAAGGGCTTTGTGCTTGCTAGGCAAGCAATCTAACCACCGTGTTATTCTGTTCCTCCAGCTCTAGGATTGGATTTTAAGTCTTACTACTTACTAAGACCTTAGTGGTCCTAGGAATCATGCTGAGTACTTAATAGATGGCATTTCAAAATTCTCATAGCCCTCCTTTGAGGTGAATGATTTAGTGGTGTTTACAATCAAGGAAACAAGACAAGATAGCTGCCACAATCATATAACTAACTAGCAGTATAGCTTGCTTGCGTGCGTGCGTGCGTGCGTGCGTGCGTGCGTGTGTGTGTGTGTGTGTGTGTGTGGTGCTGGGGATGGAACCCAAGGCCTCATGCATGCTAAGCAAGTACTTTATCACTAAGCTGCATCTCCCGCTCTATCTAACAATTTGCTGTTTTATTTTGGGGCCATTTGGGAGACTGGGCCTCGAGCTTTCATACTGAGCTACATCCCTATTTCCTTTGTTGTTGTTGTTGGTGATGGTGGTGGTGTTTTGATTTTCAGATAAATTCTCAGCAAGTCACTAAATTGCCCAGACTGGGTCTGAACATGTGATCCTTTTGCATCAGCCTCCTAGAATGCTAGGATTTCAGTCCTGTGCTACCTGGCCTCATCTGAACTGACACGTTTGTTTATTTGAGATAGGGTCTCACTGTGTAGTCAAGGCTGGTCCTGAACTCACCCAGTAGCCCTAGATGGCCTTGAACTCATAGCAACCTTCCTATCTTAGCCTCCCAAGTTTGTGGGCCACAACACCCAAATATAAAGTGCAGGGGGATCAAACCCAAGACATTGCACTTACTAAGCAAACACCATTAAGCAATCATTTTTTAATGTGGTGCTGGGGATCAAACCCAGAGTCCTGCACGTGCTAGACAGCACTCTAACTACCGAGCTATGCTCACATTGTGTATCTGTTGAGCTGCTGCTAAATAGCAGTCTACTTATTTCTAAGGCCTATGCTCCTCCAGTAATCCCAGTACTGTGGGAGGCTGAGGCAGGTGGATTGCAAATTTAACCCTTGTCTGGGCAATCTAGCAACATAGTGAGGCTGTCTTAAAAAGAAAAAAAGAGGGCTGGAGGAATAGCACAGTAATTAGAATGCTTGCCTAGCAAGCACAAGGCTCTGAGTTCAATTCCCCAGCACCACATAAACCAGGAGTGGTGGCGCAGGCCTATAATCCCAGCACTCAGGAGGCTGAGGCAGGAAGATTGCTGTGAATTTGAGGGTAGCCTAGGCTATGCAGTAAGTTCAGGACCAGCCTGGGCTATACAATGAGACATTGTCTCAAAAAATGAATAAATGAATAAAAAACAAGTAATAAAAAATGACTCAGGCTGTGGGTGTAACTCAGTAGTGGTTATAGCACTTGCCTAGCACGTGCAAGGCCCTGGGTTCCATTTTCAGCACCACATAATGATTAGCTGGGCATGGTAGCACATACCTGTAATTCCAGCCCTTGGGAGGCTGAGGCAGGAGGATTGCTGTGAATTCAAAGCCAGTGTGAACTATTATAGTGAGTTCAGAACCATCCTGGACTACAGAGACCCTCTCTCCAAAATAATAATAATAATAATGGGGATGTAGCTCAGTGAGAAGACTCAGTTTGATCTTCAGCACTGCAAAGTAAATAAAGCCCACACCCCAAATCATTCTATTTCCATGCTTCTTAAACGTGAAACACGGTTGAATCCCAAGGTAGCGGGCTGGAAAACGACAGCTAATTTCTTCTTCTTCTCTCTCAGGCTTCCCTGCGAGCCATCGACGTGAAGATCCTGCAGCAGCTGGTGACCTTAAATGAGGGCATCGAGGCGGTGCGCTGGCTGCTGGAGGAGCGGGGGACGTTGACCAGCCATTGCAGTAGCCTCACCAGCAGCCAATATAGCCTGACAGGCGGGAGCCCAGGCCGCTCGAGGCGGGGCAGCTGGGACAGCCTGCCAGACACCAGCTCCACTGAACGGCTGGACAGTGTCTCTATTGGCAGCTTCTTGGACACTGTGGCCCCCAGAGAGCTGGATGAACAGGGTCCCCCTGGGGCTCCCTGTCCTGACATGGACTGGAGGAAGCTTATAGCTAGTGAGGAGAGGGCCAGGACTGAAGTGGATATTACTGCCAACAGTATAGGGAGTGCGAGGGCGGTATGGAAGGCCCCAGGGGAGAGGCTTCAAGGTGGACCCCCAGAGCCACCAGAAGATGAGAGCACCAAGCTGGGCTTTGAGGCCCACTGGTACTGGGAACAGTGCCAAGATGATGTGACCTTCTTGTAACAACCTTTCTACTCCTCCGTATGCCTGTGGCTCTTTTATCCCTTGGCCCTGGTCCCCCTCACAGGTGTTTTTCAGTCTGGGACAAGGAATAGCCTGCACTGAAATCAATTACCATGGAAACCTGACTCACCGTCTCTCTGGTCCCTCAGGAGTTCCCACCTTTAGCCTTCAATTATCTGGTCCCCAGAGCTACTTCCATAGAGACACTGACTCTAGAGGCTTGGCCTGTGGCTCCTGGTATGAGGATATCTCCACCTTCCTTTCTGCAACTAGGTAAGGATTAAGGACACCCCCCCCCCCCAAGGAGATCACTGATCAAGAGATAAGGGTGTAATTACCTCACCCAAAATGTAGGAGCCATGCCCTTTTTCGCCAATATGGAGGACTGAGGAGGGGCATAGACATTCAGGGACAACTCTCCAGGGATGGGCTTTCCTAGAATCCTTGGAAGTTAGTTGGTAGACCCCTTCCTGTCTGCTGAGTGATGTCATTTCCTCCCAAGATAGATTAGCCCTTTTGGACCAGTCCTTGGATGGCCTGTGATAGGTTACTCTAAGAGTCTCTGGGCAACTGCTGCTAAGCAAGACCTAATGTACATCACCCCTTCTGACAGGAAAGGTTTTTTTTTGTTTTTGTTTTTTGTTTTTTGTTTTTTTTGGGGTTTTTTTTGGCTACACTGGAAATGGAATACAGGGCCTCCACATTGAGCTACATCCCCGTTTTTTTTTTTTTTCTTTTTTTTTTTTAGTTTTCAGACACTATGTTTTTCACTAGGTTAGGCCTGAATTTATACTCCTGCCTCAGCATCCTAGTGTTTGGATTGCAGGTGTGCACCACCGTGTCCAGCTTTTCATTGTGTCCTAAAGAGTGTCATTTTCCCTGTGGCTGCATCCCTGTTTGGTGCCAACATTTTTGTCTCTGTTTTTAGAGAGAGAGAGAGAGAGAAACTGGCAGAGGCTGCTGTAGGCCCCTGTCTTTTCCTGTCCCTGGCTGCCCCGTTTCTGTGTCCTGGCTCTGTAGCTCCAGTCACAATGCTCAGTTTCCCTGTGCTACAACTTCTCAGTTTTCTCCTCTGGCTGCAGTCCTTTTATATGCAGATGACTCCTGGCCTCACCCCACTGTTGGAGCTGGGGAGGGTCTGGAGTTGTATCATAATCTTGGTTGGGGTAGAGATATTGTCTTTTCTGACTCTGTGATTACCCTTCCCCCACCCTGTCCAGCCTTCCACCATTTGGTCACAAGGATGCTTGCCTGAGGTTGGGATACAAGGAATTCCCTTGTCTGGGCTACAATGCGGGGGTGTGGCAGGAAAGACAGAGGCTCTTTGGTCCATAGGTCCCCATTCTGGGAGGGGCAGGGAGCAGAGAGAAAGCCCTCTTTCCTTCTTCCCTTACAGCCCTTACTCAACTTCTGAGACCTAAGAAGGGGCTAGGGGACTGACTATTGCTGGCTCCTCAGGCCTCAGCTAGTTATGCCAAAGAGAGCGAGCGCCCACCTTGGGCTCTGGGAGGGGAGAGGATGGGAGAGAAGAGGGAAAGGGCTGTGGCTAATTCAGAACACATTCTTAGAGATTAACGCTTTGAACACCAGGTAGTTGCCTCTGTCTTTGTTGCCCAGGTCTTTCCTGGGCTCTGAAGTTAGATTCCTAGAGGAAAAATGGAGCGAATGTGGATGATCTTTGCCTCTTCAGTGTGCTTTCCTGAGTTGCAAGAATCTTGCTCATATCCCGAAATAACTCTGTCGTTTCACTACTTACGCTATTTTGAGGGAAGGCAGGAAGCTCATCCCTACTTCCCCTAAACTCGAGTGTTGTCTGTCTCTCTCACTCCATTCTTTCTGCAGCCACACTTTCATTCCATGGCTCTCCCATACTCCCTTCCTGTCTCTTCAAAGTATGTGAAATCTCCAAAGTATCCTCTCAGCCTCTCTACTGTCTACTGTTGACACCGTTCCTCATCTGGGGTCCAAACATCCCCTCAGATTAGGAATTTGAATATTTCCTACAATCCCTACTCGGTATCATTTTGTAGTATGACCTTGGGCAACCATTCTTTATCTGGGAAGACATTGTTTATTTGCTGCTGTTGTTTTGGGGTTTTCTGAGGCTCCCTTCATCTAGCCTACCACTTCCTGCTGAAGAGGTTGCCCGCCCCCTTGTGGCCACTACTCATCATTGCAGTGGCTACTGTGTAGAACACACACGAAATACAACAGCCTAGAAGAGCAGCCCAGTACACCCATACACAGGCTAGAGAATCAGTCTTAGGGCCTAGATTTGCCCCCTGTCACCTGATGGCAAACTGGTGATGCCCAGGTTAGACAGCCCAGATTGCTTGTCTGTACAAACTGTTACTTGGCCACTGTCTCCCTAGTCAATGCCTCTGAAGCCCACAGGAATGGAAAGCAACCCTCCCCTTGTTTGACCTTATAATTTCCCACCCAATAGAAGCAGCTCAAAGCTGGGCATGGGGGTGCACTCCTGTCAAGTTTAAAGCTGGCCTGGACTACATAAAAATTCAGGACCCACCCGGACTACAGAGTGGGACCCTGAAGAAAATAAAAAGCATCTCAGTCTTTAGAGAGGAGAGTGAGCCTTGGATCTGCCCTGAGTGAAGGATGCACATCAGATAGGAAAATCAATCCTGGGCCAACCATTGTCTTCTGAGAAGCCGGAGCAAATAGCTCCAGACTTCTCTGGGGCAGAGGTCAGCACTTCAGACCTGGAGGTTAGAAGCCATGAAACTAGGAAAACCAGACAGGGATTAGAGAGGCAGTAACATACCACAGGTGAGAGCATCATAGGTTACAGTGAATTGTGTTGAAGGGCAGGAGATGTGGGGCAACTGAGGCTACCTGGAGGCTTCAGGTACGGCTAGGCATCCTGTCTTCACACCTTAGACTCTGGCTCACTATGAGAGAAACCCTGGAGCCCAGGAAATCTACATTCTTGGTCCCACCTATCTGCTTCTAGACTGGCTGATTAAGACTCGGCTGTACTATTAGGTTAATTTTTTTGTGTTGGTCTGGAGGAATGGCACAGTGGTTAAAATGCTTGCCTAGCAAGCACAAGGCCCTGAGTTCAATTCCCCATAAGATGGGGGTGGTGATGCAGGCCTGTAATCCCAGCACTTGGGAGGCTGAGGCAGGAGGATTGCTGTGAGTTTGAGGACAGCCTGGGCTATAGTGCGAGACCCTGTCTCACTTTGTGTGTGTGTGTGTGTGTGTGTGTGTGTGTGTGTGTGTGTGTGTGTGTATTGTAGGGAGCTCAGAGAAGAGGGAAAAGGATAAGTGAGAATGAGAGAAAAATAAGGTTTTGAAAGATGAGTTCTCCAAGCGTGCTAGGGGTTTTATTAGGACCTAGCCTAAGGGTGGAGACAGAACCGGGGTGTGGGGCGGGGGGGGGGGGGATGCCAGCTGGAAGTTAGACAACATGAGCAGGCAGGTGCAAGGGCCTACACTTAGGAGGAGGTGGTGAGGATGAGCACTGGGATGACTGGGCAGCTTCACTGAGAAACATTGTAGTGGACACAGGTCATTGTATACAGGTTTCTAAGCACCCTGAGAGCTGCAGTGTAGCTCAGTGGTTAAAGAGCACCATATAAAGATTAGCTGGGTGTGATTGCTCACACACCTGTAATACCAGCATGCAGCAGTCTGAGCCTGGATGATTGCCAGGAGTTGGAGGCTAGTCTGGGCCACCTAGTGAGTCAGGACCAGCCTGGACTATAGGGCGAGACCCTGCGGGGGGGGGGGGGGGAATCCGGTATTCTGTTACACCTGTTCAATGGATGTATGCAAATCCACAAGGAAATTTGACTTTTTTAAAAAAGCAAATTGTTTGTCTTATGCTTTAGGTAATTTAAAACATTTAATTCTTAGCAACCCTATAAACAGTACATTGTTGACAATATGTTGTTGCTTTTAAATTTGCATAAGGTCATCCAGATGAGCCATCCAGATGGGATCAGTATGATTGCAGGCCTTTCCAGGAAGTTCTCTAATTCCTCACTCCACCCTCCATACCTTACTGTCTTGGGGGAATAGGTTAGGGCCATCCAGGAGGAGAGGTAGTCCATTGGTTTCTTATTGTTATTGTAATAAATTACCAAAAACTTAGTGATTTTAAAAAAAAACTATATATAGGGGCTAGAGGAATAGCACAGCAGTTAGAACGCTTGCTTAGCAAGCACAAAAACCCTGAGTTCAATTCGCCTGCACCACATAAACCAGGCTTAGAAGTGCATGACTGTAGTCCCAGCATTTGGGAGGCTGAGACAGGAGGATTACCAGGAGTGCAAGGCCAGCCTGGGCTACATAGCGAGTTCAGAACCAGTCTGGATTACAGAGCGAGACCTTGTCTCAAAAAAAAAAAAAAAAAAAAAAAAAACACCCTGCATATATTTTCATATGCTCTGGAGGTAAAATCAGCCTCTGAATTAAAGTCAGTGTGGATAGGCCCGTGTTTCTTCTGAACAATTGAGGGAACGATCTACTTTCTGGCTGCCTTGCCTTTTCCATCTTTTCCTCCCCAGTATTGGAGGTTGAACCCAAGGCCTTTGCACTGAGCTCTATCTCCAACTCCCCACCTTCTTTCTTTCTGTCTTTTTAAAAATTAAGACACTATCTCACTAAATTATTCAGTCACCCAGGTTGGACTTGAATGTGTGGTCCTCCAGCCTCGGTTCCTTAGGTGCTGGGATCACAGGCATGTGCTGCCGTGCGCAGCAATCTTCAAGCCTGAGTGCATAGACTCTTCTTTTCCCTCTGACCTCTGCTTTCTTGCTCGTTTCTTTCTTTTTTTTTTTTTTTTCCTATCTGTGTGCTGGGGATTGAACCCAGGACTTCCACACTGACCTACACCCCCAGCCCTTTACTGTTTGTGGTGGAGTCTTGTTTTGCTTCGTTTGAGACAGGGTCTTGTTCTGCAGTCCAAGCTAGTCCTGAAGTCACTGTGAAGTTACTGTGTCGCCGTGGCTGACCTCAGACTCATAGCTATAGCAATTGTTCTGCCTCATCCTCCTGACTGCTAGGATTACTGGCCTGCACCACTCCACTACACCCAGTTTATGTAGTGCTGGGGAATTGAACCCAGGATGTTGTGCTTACCAGGCAAGTGCTTAACCACTACCCTATTCCTCAAGCTCCCCCTCCGTTATTTATTTGAGAAAAGGTCTAAGTTGCTGTGTTGCCCAGTCTGGGCCCCATCTTGTGATTCTCCTGCCTCCGCCTCCCACGATGCTAGGATTATAGGCATACATCACCCCCCTGGCTTGGCCTCTGCTTTCCTCCCTACATTTCTCTCCCTTATTCTACCATCCCTCTCTTCTAAGGATTACAGGTTTATCTCCCTGTGGTTATACCAAGTCCACAAGGGTAATCTTAAGTTCATCTGCCTATCTCAAGATCCTTCACTTAATTTTTTAAGATACATATTCATAGGCTGTGGGCCCAAGGCAGTGCCCATCTTTGGAAGGAAGGGCTGTTATCCTGCCTACCACAGGCTGGGGTCTAGCATAGGTAGGAGGATGAGGCCTGACCAAGATTAAACCTGTGCTTGGTCCTGCCTCCCTCAGCTGGGTCTGAGGGATGGTGCTGGGAGGAATGTGGGAGGTCAGGTCTCACACCTGAGAATGCCAAGTGCCCCATGCACCATCACCACAGACTTGGGAGAAATCTCAGGTTAGGAATGCTTGTCGGCCTGCGACGCTTCTGGGCACCCAGGACAGTTCTAGTGTCCTGCATCCTCAACACTGCCTCCTCTCCAGAACCATTCTGTGCACTTGTTTTTCCAGGCAGGAGATAATCACACTCCCGGTTAGTGAGCCTGGGTTCTCTCAGTAAGGTATATGAGCTTTCTTCTTTTTAAAGTATTCTTGGTCTGTAATCATTGTTTGCTTCGTGGTACTGGACTCAGACCCAGGGCCTTCACACTGAACTACATTGAGTTATATCCGCAGGTCTTTTACTTATTTATTTCATGCAGAGTGTTGCGAAGTCTCTTAAATTGCCCAGATAGGGCTAGAACTGTGATCCTCCTGCCTAGGCCTCTCAGAGTGCTGGGATTACAAGTGTGCTTTGCCATGCCTGGCTTGGTTTGTTTTGGTTTGTTTGTTGCAGTGTTTGGGATTGCACCCAGGGCCTCAGGGATGCATGCTAGGCAAGTGCTCTTCTGTTGAATGCTCACTCTTCAGCTGGGAAACCATGCCTCTGTGTGCACGGTGAATTGTCACCGGCAAGTGACACTGGGACACATTGGTTTTGTTTTCTCTTGGTCCCTGGTCCCTATCTCATCTCTCTTCCTGATACAGGGATGCACTCAAGTGTGTCAGTATGTGTTTGGATATGTACATCTCTTTAGAAATACATATATAATTATGTGATTATCTGTTTTAATATGTAAATGGCATTCTTTGACAGTAAGCTGTTGTCTGTAATGATCTGCTCCCTTATTTCTGTGATTTAACAAAATAAAGACTTGTTTCTCACTCCCCACTCACAGACATTCCTGGCTGGCAGCACTCTCGCACTGTCTGGGTCACATCTCACGTCCGTTTTCATACCCTACATCGTAAAGGTCCCTGTCACCTTTTCACCAAGTTGGCTTACCACCCATGACTGATTAATTTGTTAATTGGTTATTTCATTAGAGGTTGCAAAACTGTGATTTTCTGTGTATTATTGTATTATTAGCTCTAATTCTGTACAGAAAAGCTTTTTTTCCCCACATTCTCTTGGACCATTTGGTCACCCCGAAAGAAAGCTGACACAGAATGGCAAGCTGAGGGCTGGAAGAATGGCACAGCGGTTAAAGTGCCTCCCTAGGAAACGCACAGCCTTGAGTTCGATCCCCCAGCACCACCTAAGTTGGGCATGGTGGTGCACCCCTGTAACGCCAGCACTGGGGAGGCTGAGGCAGGAAGATTGCCATGAGTCCAAGGCCAGACTGGGCTTCATAGTGAGTTCAGGACCAGTCTGGGCTACAGAGACCCTGTTTCAAAAAAAAAAAAAAAAAAGAATGGCAAGATAAATGCTTAAAATCTCTTCACTTAACATTTTCAAAGTGGTTACATTGGTGTTCTGGAATTATTTTTTTGAGACAGGATCTCACTCTATAGTCCAGGCTAGTCCTGAACTCACTGTGGAGCCCAGGCGGGCCTCAACCTCACAGAAATCCCAGCTTCCCAAATGCTGGGCTTTTAGGCATACACCACCATGGCTGGCTTATGTGGTGCTGGGTAATTGAACTCAGCACCTTGTTCTTGCTAGGAAAGCACTCTAACCACTGCACTACTCCTCCAGCCTGTCCCAGAAACTATTAATTACATTCAATGGTTTTGTTTTATTTCATTCTCTCCTTTTAACTTACTATTACGAATCTGTAGTTCTTTGTGGTAGAAGAGATTGAACAGACTTGAGACGTGATCCAGACAGTGGTAGAAGAGTGCAGAACCTCTGCACTGAGACACAGCCCCAGCCCACTTTATTTTTTATTTTAAGAAAGATTCTTGCCAAGTTGCTAAATCACCCAAGCTGGGCTGGAACTTGCAATCCTCCTGCCACAGCCTCCCGAAGTACTAGGACTATAGGCCTGTGCCACCACACCGAGTTAGAACCCTTGCACTGAGCTGTCTCCAGCCCTTCCTGAGCTTGTGATTTTATTTTGAGACAGGGTCTTTCTAAATCATGAATCTAGCCTCAGACTCAACCTCCCAGGTACCGGGATTACAAGCACTTACCTCCACACCTGGCTTACTATCTGGTTTCTAACTAGTACAGAAAGGAAAGAGCCATAGTAAGTGCTTGATTCCTTCATTCTGTTTTTCACTAGTTTCCAAGATAATGAGTTGAGTCTCTAAAAGTGACCTCTTTTTTTTTTTTGAGACAGGGTCTTGCTCTGTTGCCCAGGCTGGTCCTGAACCTACTATGTAGCCCATGTAGCCCAGGCTAGCCTCAGACCCACATCAATCCTCCTGCCTCAGCCTCCCTCCCAAGTGCAAGGATTACAGAAATGTGCCTCCATGCCTGGCTTTATGTGGTGCTGGGGAATCAAACTCAGGGACTTGTGCTCACTAGGCAAGCGCTTTAACCACTGTGCCTTTCCTCCAGCTCTCCAAAGGTGATCCTTTAAAAAGGAATCATATGAGCTGGGCCTGGTATACAGGCCTGTAACACCAGTGCTCTGGGAGACTGAAGCAGGAGGACCGTAATTTCAAGTCCAACCTTGGAAATTTACTGATTTACTGAGACCCTGTCCCAAAAATCAAAACTGTAATCCCTAGTACCACAAATAAACAAACAAACAAATCATATGAATCTATGAGTTTATCTTTGATAGGTTTCAATCACCTGGAATTATCATTACTAAAGTGCCTGATGCTGAGCATGGTAGTGTGCACACATAATCCCAGCACTCTGGGAGGCTGAGGCAGGAGTATCACAAGTTCAGGCCCAGCCTGGGTAATCTAGCAACCTAGCAAGACCTGGTCTCAAATAATAATAATAATAATAATAATAATAATAATAATAATAATTCTGGGGGAATAACACAGCATTTAGAGCATTTGCCTAACAAGCACAAGGCCTTGAATTTGGTTCCCCAACACACATAAACTGAGACTAGTAGTACAGCCTATAATCCCAGCACTTGGGAGGCTGAGGCAGGAGAACTTCTGTGAGTTCAAGACCAGCCTGGACTACATAGTGATACCCTGTCTCCCCTCAAAAAAGGGCTGGGGCTATAGTTTAGTATAAAAGCCCTGGTTTCAATCCTCGGTACCACACATACACAAAACAACCTTCTCTGAGTTTACCCTTGTGTCTTTTTGAGCTCCCTACTTATCCTTGATAGCTTTCCTTGCTGTGTGTAATGTCAAAACTCCACCCAGTGGCATAAGCCTATAATTTCAGCACTCTGGGAGGCTGATGCATGGGGATCACAAATTCACAATTCAAGCCTGGAGAATTTATTTATTTACTTTATTTTTATTTACTTTATTTATTTAGAAACAAGGTCTTGCTCTGTAGTCCAGGCCAGTCAGTTCTGAACTCCACCATGTAGCTCAGACTGACCTTGCTTTTACGGCAGTCCTCCTGCCTCAGCCTCCCTAGTGCTGAGATTACAGGCATGTACCTCCCACCATACCTGTCTTATGTGGTGCTGGAGAAGCAAACTCAGGGCCTTGAGCTTGCTAAGCAAGCACTCTAACTGCTGTGCTGTTTCTCCAGCCCCTGTTGTTCAGCATCTTTAGCCATCAGAAAAATGCATATTAAAACAACAAGAAAGTACCATCTAACTCCAGTAAGAGTGGCTGGTGTCAAGAACTCAAAAACAACTGCTGGCGAGGTTGTGGGGAAAAAGGACCCCACCTATATTTCCTGTGGGATAGGAAAGTAGTACAAGCACTATGGAAAGCAATATGGAGATTCCTCAAAAAACTGAAAATAGATATCCCATTTGCCCCAGCTATACCCTTCTGGGCATATTCCCAAAAGAGTTAAAGTCATCATATAAGACAGATACATGTCTATCCATGTTTAGAGCAACACAATTTACTTTTTGTCTTTTTAAAATTTAAATATCACATCTCTTTCCCCTTTCTACCTCCTCAAACCCCCACCACATCCCTATTCCCTCCCCACAAAGTCTATCTTCTTAATTTCTTCCATTTCTTTTACTTTTTTATTATTTTCCCATATTAGAGAAGCCATGTGATATTTAACCATTTTTGTCTAAAGCAGTACAATTTATAACAGCCAAATCTTGGAAGAAGCCAATATGCCCATCAGCAGATGAATGGATAAAGAAGATATGGTGTATTCACACAATGGAGTACTACTCTTTCATAAAGAAAGATGAATTTGAATCATTTGTAGGGAGATGGACATACCTTGAAACCACTATTTTTACTAAAATGAATCAGACACAGAAGCTTTTAGAACTAATAAACAAACTCAGCCAAGTTGCAGTATATAAAATCAATACACAAAAATTAATACATTCCTCTACAGCAACAATGAAAACACAGAGAGAGATCAGAAAAACAATCCCATTCACTATAGCCTTAAATAAAATTAGGAATAAACCTAACTAAAGAAGTGAAGAACCTCTGTAACAAAAACTCTGGACAAAGTACCCAGAAAAAAGAAATTGAAAAGACTATTAGGAAATAGGAAGACACCCATTGTTTCAGGGCAGGCAGAACCAACACTGTCAAAATGGCCATCTTACCTAAATGGATACACAAATTCAATACAATCCCAATCAAGGTACCAACAGCTTTTTCCACAGAACTAGAAAAAAATGATCCTACAATTTATTTGGAGCCAGAAGAGACCCAAAATAGCAAAACAATCCTAAGCAACAAAACAAAAGCAGGAGGCATCATATTACTGGACAGCAGATTATATTACAATGTTAAGAGTAATAATAACCACATCGTATTGGCACCAATACAAACATGTGGATCAATGGCACAGAACTGAGGATGCACAGACAACCCCAAACACCTTCAGCTATCTGATCTTAAGCCAAAGAGCCAAAGCATTCACTGGGGAAAAGAAAGCTTCTTCAACAAATGGTGCTGGAAAAACTGGTTAGTCATATACAGGATGAAACTAGACCCACATCTTTACCATGTACCAAAATCAGATCAAAATATATCAAAGGCCTAGATGTTAAAATGGAAACACAGGGGCAGGAGGCATAGCTCAGCAGTAAGAGTGTTTGCCTAGCAACCTCAAGGTCCTGGTCCTGGGCTCAATACTCCAGCGCTCCAGCTCAACATAAACTGCACATGGTGATACCTGCTTGTAATCCCAGAACCCAGAAGGCTGAGGCAGAAGGATTGCCATGAGCTCTTGACCAGCCTTGGACTACAAAGTGTGTGTGTATGTGTGTGTGTGTGTGTGTGTGTGTGTGTGTGTGTGTGTGAGAGAGAGAGAGAGAGAGAGAGAGAGAGAGAGAGGAAACACTGAACATGGTGGAAGAAAAATAGGCAAAACCTTTGAAGGCACAGGTAAGGACTTTTCTCAATAAGACGGCCAATGCCCATGAAATAACACATCAAGAATAAACAAATATGATTTTATCAAATTAAAAAGCTTCTACACAGCAAAAGAAACAATCGAGTGAAGAGAGAACTGAAGGAATGGGAAGATTTTTTGCTAGCTATTCCTCAGACAGAGGACCATTAGCTAGAACATATAAAAAACTGAAAAAAATTAGGTCCCCCAAAATAAAAGACCTGATCAAAAAATTGGCAACTGAAATGAATAGATAGTTCTCAGAAGAAATCCAAATGGCCAATAAATACATGAACAAATGTTCAGCATAATTAGCCATCAGAGAACTACAAATCAAAACAACACTGAGGTTCCATCTACACCCAGTAGGAACAGCTGCTGTCAAGAACTCAAAAAACAGGCTGGAGATATAGCTCAGTGGCTAAAGCACTTTTCTAGCAAGCACAAAGCCCTGCGTTCCATTCCCCAGCACCACGTAAACCAGGTGTGGTGGTGCATGCCTGTAATCCTAGCCCTTGGGAGACTGAGGGAGAAGGATTGCCATGTATTCAAGGCCAGCCTGGGCTTACATAGTCAGCTCAGGAATGGCCTGGACTACAGAGTGAAACCCTGTCTCAAAAAGAAAGAAAGAAAGGAAGGAAGAAAGAAATTTAAAAAACAAATGCATAAGGATAAGATTGTAGGGAAAAAGGAACCTTTCTATATTGTTGGTGGGATTGAAAGCTGGTACAACTGTTATGGAAAGCAGTATAGAGATTTCTCAAAAAACTGAAAATACATATACCATTTGACCCAGCTATACCTCTTCTGAGTATCTTCCCCAAAGGAGGTAGAGTCATCATTCAAATGTGATACGTGCATACCCATGTGGCACAACTTACAATAATAGCTAAAATTTGGAAACAGCTGTTACGTCCATCAACATCTGAATGGATAAAAAAGATGTGGTATGTTTACACACTGAGCACTACTCTGCCATCAAGAAAGATAAATTGGAATCTTTTGTAGGAAAATGGATGCACCTTGAGATCATTATGCTTGGGAAATGAATCAGACACAGAAGGTTAAATATCACATGATTCCTCTACTACATCAATTTCTCACACTATTATGTATTGCAAACAGGCTAATTAAAGAGTAAAAATAAGAATTTGCTGGACTGGAGGAATAGCTCAGCAGTGAAAGTGCTTGCCTAGCAAGCTCAAAGATTCAAGTTCAATTCCCCAGCACCAAATAAGCTGGGCCTGGTGGTGTGTGCCTGTAATCTCAGAACTTGGGAGGTCTGAGGAGGATTACCATGTGTTTGAGGCCAGCCTGGGATACAAAGTGAATTCAGGACCAGCTTGGCTATACAGAGAGACCTTGTCTCAAAACTTTTTTTCCCCCTAATACTAAAGAAATATAAGAAAAAAATAAGAGTTCAGATCAGAGTGCACCGACAAGAGGGACAGTGGTGGGCTGAGGGGATAGCTTAGCATTAATGTGCTTGCTTAGCAAGCACAAGACTCTGGGCTCACTGACCCAGCCCCACATAAGCAAGGTGTGATGGTGCATGTCTGTGATCCCAGCACTGGGGGGAGTCTGAGGCAGGAGGATTGTTGTGTGTTCGAGACCAGCCTTGGCTCCATAGTGAGTTCAGGACCAGCCTGGACTACAGAGTAAGACCCTGTCTCAAAAAAGGGGGCAGAGGCTGGAGGACTATCTCAGTGGTTAAAGTGCTTGCCAAACAAGCTCAAGGCCCTGGGTTCAATTCCCCAGCACCACATAAACTGGGCATGGTGGCACATGCCTGTAATCCCAGCACTCAGGAGGCTGAGGCAGGAGGATTTCTGTGTGTTCAAGGCCATACAGAACTACATAGTGAGTTCAGGACCAGCCTGGACTGCAGAGTGAGACCCTGTCTCAAAAAAGAACTTGCTGGGCTGTTTAGTTCCACCCTTCCTCCAGTGACCAAGACAGTGGCCAACTTCTAAGGAAGGAACTGGTCAGGCAGAATAAGGAACTGGAGTTTTTATAAGGTAAGATGGGCAAAGGGACTTAGGTGGTGAATGTGAATAGATAATCTAGGTGGGCTTGGTGGCAAAGGCCTGTCACACCAGCACTCTGTAAGGCAAAGGCCAGAGGATCTCAAGTTCAATCCTAGACTGGGTAACTTAGTAACTTAGATCATGTCTCAAAATCAAAACCAAAAAATGGTTTGGGATGCAACATAGAGGGAAGGCCCTGGTTCTAGTCCTAGTGCAGGGTTTGGGG
>PVKB01005500.1:0-94735 GCA_004027205.1 Ctenodactylus gundi | reverse complement strand
AGTCACAGGCTACAAAAGTAACACTAAAAAATCAATAGCTTTTCTCTACACTAACAATGAACTTATTGAGAAAGAACTCAGAAAAACAATTCCATTCTCAATAGCTCAGCAAAAAAATAAATACCTTGGAGTATACCTAACCCAGGAAGTGAAGGACCTATATAAAGAAAACTACACTACATTGAAGAAAGAAGTTATAAGAGACTTTAGAAAATGGAAAGGCATCCCCTGCTCTTAGATAGGCAAAATATAGTCCAAATGACTATACTACTGAAACTGATATATAGATTCAATGCAATTCCTATCAAAATACCTACAAGTTTCTTCAAAGAACTTGAAACAACAATTCCTAAATTCATATGGAAACAAAAGAGAACAAGAATAGCCAAAGCAATCCTAAGCAACAAGACCAAGGCAGGAGGCATTACAGCTACAGACATCAGGCTGTACTATAAAGCAACAGTCATAAAAACAATTTGGTACTGGCACAAAAATAGATAGATCAGTGGAACAGAATTAAAGATGCAGAGACAAATCCAAATACCCTCAATCACTTAATCTTTAACAAAGGGGCCAAATGCATACAATGGAAAAAGGACAGCCTGTTCAACAAATGGTGCTGGGAAAACTGGACATCCACATGCAGAAGAATGAATCTAGTCACACACCTATCACCATGCACCAAAATCAAATCAAAGTGGAGCAAAGACCTAGACATTAAAAGTGAAACACTGAACCTCCTAAAAGACAAAATAGGCAAATATCTAAAAGACATAAGGGTAGGCAAAGACTTCCTTGACAAGACACCAAAAGCAAAAGAAATTATCCCCATTATTAACAAATGGGATCTTGTCAAATTAAAAAGCTTCTGCACGGCAAAGGAAACTATCAACACTGTAAAAAGAGAACCAACAGACTGGGAAAAAATATTCACCACCAACATCTCAGATAGGACTAAATATACAGAACTAAATGTACAGTTATGAAATATACTTCATAACTAAAATATACAGGAAGCCGAATATAAGTAAGCCTACCAAAATCAAGGATCCTATTGAAAAGTGGGCAAATGAAAGAAATGAAGAGGCAGTTCACTCACAAAGAAGTAAAAATGGCCAATAGATACATGAAAAGATGTTCAACATCTCTACCCATAAGAGAGATGCAAATCAAAACAATGCTAAGATACCATCTCACTCCAGAGAGAATGGCCTATATCAACAAGTCAAATAGTAATCAGTGCTGGTGAGGCTGTGGGGAGAATGGAACCCTCCTGCACTGCTGGTGGGAATATAAATTCGTACAACCACTTTGGAAAGCAGTATGGAGATCTTCAAAAGACTAGAAATAAATATCCCCTTCGATCCAAGGACACCCATTCTGGGAATATATCCAAAAGAGGCCAAAACAACACATAACAGAGATATATGTATACCCATGTTCATAGCAGCACAACTAACAATAGCTAAAATATGGACGTCACCAAAATACCCATCAACAGAGCACTGGATACACAAACTGTGGTACTTATACACAATGGAATACTATGCATCTATAAAGTCCAACAGCGTGGAGGCTTTTGCAGGCAAATGGAAGAAACTTGAGACCATCATGCTTAGCGAAGTGAGTTAGAAGCAGAAGGTGAAACATTGAACGGTCTCTCTGATAGGAGAGACCCAGATCACAACTCCTATGGAACTTAAAACAAAAAACAAAGTGAAACAGGGGGGTAGGGCATGGAAGGATGGAGGGATGGGTAGAGGGAGGGACAAAAGGAGAATGGGAAAGTTCTTCTCACCTTGACAAGATAGGTAGGTGCACAAAATGCTCAACTTCATCGTAAACCTTAAATTTTGTGCTTATACATATCAATAAAAGGGGGAAAAATGATTTCTGAAAAAATTATCTATATTTTGGCATATTTACAACTTCACTTTGAATCAAAACAAGTATGATACCTATCAATTTTTAAATGGAGCATACAGTTACCTATTATCATCCTTTTTTGAGACATGGTCTCATAGTGTAGTCCAAGCTGGTCCTGAACTCACTATGGATGTCTATATTGGCCTTGAATTCACAGCAAGCCTCCTAACTTGATCTCCCAAGTGAGTTAGGATTACAGGCATGCACCACCATGCCCAGCTTATGTGGTGTTGTACAACTGAACCTAGGGCCTTGTGCTTGCCAGGCAAATGCATGAACTACCAGGATAAGACCCGAGCCCCCCAAATGTCATTCTTTTTTACCTCTTTTATTTATTTATACTTTTTGAGTTGTTAATAATAGAGAAACCACACCACACTTAAGCTTCTATATTAGATTCATTTTGCCAAATATGATTTCAAGATGCATCCATTTTCCTACAAATGACTCAAGTTTACCTTTTCTTATGGCAGAGTAGTACTCCAAGTATTTCTCTTTATCGTTGTTTTGAAGTTGTATTTTAGCAGTTAAAGATTCATTCAATGACTACTTATTATAAGCCAGACAGTGTTATGGACTCTGAGGAATAGCAGTCAGAAAGATACAAAAAAAAGCTGCCCCTTCCCTCCTTTGCACCAGAGCCAGAAAGGTAGGTGCTGTAAGACCTCATCCTGTACCTGGGAGGCTGCAGGACTGGGCCTTCACCCGCCCCTCCTATCCAGAGCGTCAGAGCCAGCCAGGTAGCTGCCGCCAGACACACTGCCTGCATCTGGCAGCTTGCAGGAGTGGGACTTAAGCACCTCTTCCCTCCTGCCCACCAGAGGAAGCCAGATAGCTGTTACCAGATCCCCTGCCTGCACCCAGGAGCTTGCAGGACTGGAACTTTCAGCAATCTGTCCCTCCTGTACCCACAGACAGCAGGTAACACTTATAACAAAAAAAGTCTAATTTAAGAATCTCAGGGAAAAAAAAAACAGACCATCAACAATACAAGAACCTCAACTCACTGTAACAGAATCATAAGGAAAATGTTAATAAATCCCCTACAAAAACACCTGAAACACCAGAAAATGATACCAGGGATCCTGAAACAGCAGAACCCACAGATGAAAAAGGCAAAAAAAAGATGAAAATTTATGGTACCAGAAATACTTTTAACTAAAACAGGAAATGAAACAGGTAATGAAAGAGCTACACCAGGCCATACCAAGGCTAGCAGCAAACATTGACAAGAAATTAAGAGGAAAACAAAGAAGATATAAACCAAAAAAAATAATGAAGACAATACAAAAAATTAGAGAATACAACAGATATAAAAATGTGAAAAGCAGGTATTGAAAATGTGAAAAACACCCAGGAAAAAATAGGTAACTACTTTGAACATTTTGAGAATAGAATATCAGAACTAGAAGATAAAATGATTGATCTGGAACAAACAGGCTGTAAAGAACACAAAACAAAAAAAAAGAAGAAAGAGAATGGTTACAATGACTGATGACTCAAAGAGAAACAACCTCAGAATTATCAGCCTGCAGAAGAAAACTGAGGACAAAATAAAAGCCTTAAAAGCCTTGTTCAACAAAATTATAGAAGAAAATTTCCCAAGTACAAGGAAAAAAAAAAAAACATGGAACCATAGCAGGCATGTAGAACACCAAACAACATCGATCAGAAGAGAAACTCATCACAACACATCATAATTAAAATATGAGAGACCCAAAACAAACAATATTAAAAGCTGTAAGAGAAAAAAGAGGGTGACTTACAAAGATAAGACCATCAAGGTAACTAGAGACTTCTCAATCCAGACCCTACGGGCCAGGAGATCATGGAGCAGTATCGTCCAAGCACTAAGAAAACAAAAATGCCAACCCAGACTGCTATATACAGAAAAACAATCTTTTAAATTAGAGAAATTTTAACATGCCATGATACAGAAAGCTTAAAGAAAATTTGCAGTAACTAAGCCAGCATTGTAGAGAATACATACAGGAAACTTACAAAGCAAAAGGCTAACGACACCAAAGACCACAGAGACAAAGAGATAACAAATTTAGAACAATGAGCTGAGAAAAAAGTCTAGTAAATAATGCTGAAAAACTATGACGATGGCAAGACATACCATACATACCTTGACAATTACTTTGAACATAAATGGCCTCAATTCACCTACTAAAAGCCATAAACAGTCTGAATGGATCAAAAAACAGAAATCCACAATTTGCAGCTTAAAAGAGACACACTCTACCAACAAGGAAAGTCATAGACTGAAAATAAAAGGATGGAATTCAGTATTTCATGCAACAGGGCCCAGGAAACAAGCAGGGGTAGCTATACTGGTCTCAAACTCATCAGATTTCAAAACAAAACAAGTTAAGAGAGACAATGATGGTCACTATATACTTGTTAAGGAAACAATGGAACATTTAGAACTCACAATTATCAATACATATGCTCCAAACTACGGGGCACCTACAATTATCTAAACCAAAAATTATTAGATCTAAAAGGATATATAGGCCCCAATGTAATTACAGTAGAAAACTTTAATACTCCACTATAACAGATAGATAGATCAACCAGACAGAAAATCTACAAAGACATACAACAGCTAAACAACACGATAGAAAACTTGGACCTAACAGATATTTACAGAGATTTCCACTCCACATCAACAGACTACACATTCTTCTCAGCAGGATATGGAACATTTTCTAAAATAGGCTATGTTCTAGGTCATAAGTCATGCTTAAATAAATACAAAGGAATAGGACTAATTCCTCTATCTAATATACTTTCACATCATAAAACTAGAACTTAATAGCCAAAGAAACAGAAGAAAATACACAAACACATGGAGACTAACCAATTTACTGCTGACCAAATAATGGATCACAGAAGAAATCAAAACCTCATAGTTAAATGAAATACATCATATCAAAATCTATGGGACATGATAAAAGCAGTACTTAATGAAAAATTCAGAGCTTTTGATCCACACATCAAAAGAACAGAATAGTCACAAATAAACACATTAATAAAGCACCTTAAGGACCTAGAGAAACAAGAACAATCCAAGCGAAAAAGCAGGAGACCAAATTATAAAAATCAGATACGAAATTGAAATTAAAAAGACAATAAAAAAATTAATGAGTCAAAGATCTGGTTCTTCGAAAGAATAAATAAGATCAATAAACCTCTAGCTAAACTAAGCAAAAGAAGAGAAGAAAAAGCACAGATTAGTGCACTTAGAAATAAAAAGGGTAAAATTACAACAGACTCTGCAGAAATTCAGAATATTATGAGAAATTATTTGGAGCATCTATATTCTAAAAAGTTAGAGAATTGGGAAGAAATGGAACACTTCCTAGACACATAGAAAATATCAAACTTGAATGAGAAAGACATAAAAATCTAGAATAACCCCATTACACAGCAGAAATTGAAGCAGTAATAAAAGCTTTACCTACAAATATAAGCCTAGGACCAGAGAGATTAACAGCAGAATGTTTTCAGTATTTCAGAAAAGAACTAACATCAGTGCTTCTCAAACTATTCCATAAAGTTGCATGTGAAGGATTACTACCCAACTCATTTCTGGAGGCTACCATCACCTTAGTTCCAAAATGAGACAAAGACTTAACCAGGAAGGAAAATTATAAACCATTATCCTTTATGCATATAGATGCAAAAATCCTCAATAAGATTCTGGCAAATAAATTCCAGCAATTAATCACAATGATCATAAACCATGATCAAGTGGGCTTCATTCCTCAGATACAAGGCTGGTTCAACATATAGAAATCAATCAATGTAATACACCACATCAACAAAAGGAAAAAAAAAAGAAAAACACATGACCATCACTATTGATGCAGAAAAAGCCTTCGATAAAATTCAACACCCTTTCATGATTAAAACTCTAAGAAAAATAGGTATAGAAGGGCCTTATCTTAAACTCACAGACGCCCTATATGCCAAACCTACTGCAAATATCATAGTAAATGGAGAGAAACTGAAACAGTCTACTCTCAAAACCGGAACATGACAAGGCTGTCCATTCTTATCACTCTTATTCAAAACAGTCCTTGAAATACTTGCTATTGCAATCAGGCAAGACAATCAAATAAAGGGAATTTGCATCAAAAAGGAGGAAATCAAAACTGTCCTTAAATATGATTATCTACATAGAAGACCCCAAAAATTCCACTATGAAACTCTTGTAAATAATAAACAATTTCAGCCAAATCACTGGCTACAAAATCAATACTAAAAAATCAATAACTTTTATCTACACTAACAATGAACTGACACAGAGTGAGCTCAGAAGAACAATCCCATTCTCAATAACCCAGCAACAAAATTAAATACCTACGAGTATACCTAACCAAGGAAGTAAAGGACCTATATAAAGAAAACTACATTACATTGAAGAAAGAAGTTGTAGACAACATCCAAAAATGGAAAGACATCCCTATTCTTGGATAGGCAGAATCAATATAGTCAAAATGACTATACTGCCAAAACTGACATACAGATTCAATGCAATTCCTATCTAATTTTTTCACAGAACTTGAAAAAATAATCCTTAAATTCATATGAAACCAAAAGAGAACTAGAATAGCCAAAGCAATCCTGAGTAACAAGACTAAGGCAGGAGGCATTACAATACCTGACATCAAGCTATACTATAAAGCAATAGTTGCAAAAAAATAATAATAGTATGCTACTGGCACAAAAACAAACCAATGGAACAGATCAGAGGATGCAGAGACAAACCCAAATATGCTCAGATACCTAATCTTCAATAAAGGAGCCAAAAGCATAGACTGGAAAAAGGATAGCCTCTTCAACAAATGGTGCTGGGAAAATTGGAAATCCACATGCAGAAGAATGAATCTAGACACACACCTGTCACCATGCACCAAAATCAAATCAAACTGGATCAAAGACTTAGACTTTAAAACTGAAACACTGAACCTTCCAGAAGAGAAATTAGGAAAATATCTAAAAGACATACGTGTAGGCAAAGACTTTCTTAATAAGAAACCACAAGCAAAAGAAATAGCCCCAGAATTCACAAATGGGATTATGTCAAATTAAGTTTCTTCACAGCAAAGGAAATTATCAATGGTGTTAAAAGGGAACCAACAGACTGGGAAAAATATATTCAGCAGCAATACCTCATATAGGAGGCTCATAAACAGAATATACAGGGAAATGAAGAAAATTAAGCCCCTCAGAATCAAAAACCCTATTGAAAAATGGGCAAAAGAAATGAATAAGCAGTTTACAGATGAAGTTCAAATGGCCAATAAATACATGAAAAGATGTTCAACATACCTAGCCATAAGAGAAATGCAAATCAAAACATGGTTAATATACCATCTAACTCCAGAAAGACTGGCATATATCAAGGACACAAGCAGTAATCAATGCTGGCAAGGCTGTGAGGGAAAAGAAATCCTCCTGCACTGCTGTGGTAATGTAAACTGGTACAACCACTATGGAAAGCAGTATGGAAGACTCTCAAAAGACTGGAAATAAATATCCCCTTCGATCCAGTGATACCTCTTCTGGTACTATTCCCAGAAGAGTTAAAAACAACACACACCAGAGATACAAGTATACCTATGTTTATAGCATTATAACTAAAAATAGCTAAAATGTGCAAGACACCAAAATACCCATCAACAGACCAATGGATACACAAATTGTGGTATTTATACACAATGGAGGCAACTTGAGACCATCATGCTTGGTGAAGTGAGTCAGAAGCAGAAGGTGAAATATCGAATGGTTTCTCTGATATGAGAAACCCAGGTCACAATTATTTCATGGAACTTAATATGGGAAATAATGGGAACTGGAGGGGCAGGGTAGGAGTGTTGAAAGGAGGGGAAGGATTTTAACTTTGCCATGCTATGTATGTGCACAAAATGCTCAAGATCAATATAAGCTTTATGTGTTGCACTTATACATATCAATAAAATGGAGAAAAAAATCAAGACAAAGATGTCCACTTTATCACCTCTATTTAACACTGTAATGGAGGTAATTTGACAAGAAAAACCACCCAGATTGGAAAATAAGAAGTAAACCTTGCCCCATTAGCATATGCTATTATCTTACGCACAAAAAAATCCTTTAAATTTTCACTAAAATACTGCTATAGTTAATAACTTCAACAATTCTGCAGGATACAAAATGAATATACAGCCGACTGATATTCCATAGAAGAACAACATAATATTACAAAAAAACAATTTCTATATTATAAATCAAACTCCATGAACAACTGTGCAGTGATAACTCTTGCCTATTATCAAGAGTAAAGTCTGAGGACTTTTGCCCACTGCATTTGGCATCATATTAGCCAAGGAAAACACAAGACAGTTAAATACTCAGTACAACAAAGTTGTTCTCTCCTTGACAAGAAACAGAAAGGTAAGTGTACATTTGATAGGGTCATCACAGATGCTAACACAGAACAGTAATGCTGAAAGTACCCTTCTAGTGCCATATCCAAAGAACATAATCTTCTCCCCACAGAGAACAGAGCAGTAGTAAGGTTGGCCATGTGCCATGTGAAACACATGCTTAAGCAGAATAAAGGACCACAACGACAGTATGAGAAAGAGAAATATATTTCCACACACGATGATAATGTTACCAATAAGCTAAATGTTCCTTTGCTCAGTTCAGACAGAAACTGCAAAAAGGCACATGCATAGCTAACTTAATGTTAGCATATCTGAGCCCTGGTTTTCAACAGCTCTCTGCAGCTCTTACTGTTACAGTGCCTAATTTTGATGCCAGCAGCTCTCAGTTCTATTATTACAGCCTTAAACACTGAATGCCAGCAGCTCTCAACACTTAGTGTTACTTCCCTGAGCTCTGAATGCCTATAGCTATCAGCTCTTAAGTAAAATCCCTTGTCCAAAAGTTGGTGTGAACAGCTCTCCCAACCACTATTGACAGTTCCTAGGGTTAGTAACTCCCGTTAGCTCTCTGGAGTTCTTTCAGTGTCCAGTACCACAAGCTACCAAAAGCTCTTCTGCAGCTCTCAGCTCTCCATAACTCTTCAACTTTCTAGCTAATGGGCAGTCTCAAGGATCGAAGCCTATGGAATTACCACTTTTAGTGCATTCTCAGGGCTAGCAGGCCTTGGTGTTATTATCAGCTTTTAATGCAACCAGCTAAGTCCACTCTAGCCAAGACAGAAATAAATAACAAATGGCAAGAAACCATCCAAACAAGGCTTCATTCTGTGCCTGAACTGCAGCACAGTGTTGGGGGCAGAAAAGTGGGATAATGCCTGCAACAGAGGTCCAGACTGACTCAATAATGTAGATGTGTTACTTATAGAGCCAAATAGTCAAACAGAGGGGTGAAGGGCTTAGCCATGTATGAGAGCAGTCTGCATGTTGGTGGCAAGCAATGTGCAGTCAAGCCATCGTCCATAGACATACTAGTCTGCCCAAGCTAACACGGGTGGAGATGTTCCTTGCCAACAAGAATGGTGACACATAAAAATGCAGAGAAACACCAAGAGCACTACGGAAGGACTGAGGGGCAGAGTTGCCACAGATCTTCTGAAGCTGGTGCAGTTGAAGGAGAGTCTCAGCCTTCCAGAATATATGCCAAGCTACAGCTGTCATGATGGCACCTCAACCAGACTCACAAAGAAGTAGGCACTTGATCAACAGCTTCTATGCCTCCTACAAAAAGGCTTGAAGCCAGTGCTGCCCACACTTTCAATGTAATTTCAAAAACAAGAATAGTGTCAGTCACAGTCCAGCTGGGCATGCAGACTGCAAAGATGACAACAGTAGCCCCCAGTTTGAGTCCAATCTTTACCCAGCCTGTGACAGACACCTGATTGTGCTTCAAGACGGTGATAGCTGTAGTCAAAAGGCCAGGCAGGGTGAAGCACACAGCAGCTGTCACCCATGCAGCTTAGTATGATGATGCAAGTTCAAATCAGATCCAGGCAGCTCTATCTATAAAATGAAAATGAAAGTACCTCTGGGAAGGGTTGGATGCTTGATTCTGTCTCAATAAGCCTGTCACAAGCTTGATGACTCTATCTCCTGGTAGATATTTTCCAGACCCAAGGAATATTCTTGTACACTAGAAGGAAGTCAAAAGACTGCCCCGAAAGAGCTGGAAATATAGCTCAGTGGCAGAATTTGTCTGCCTAACATGTGCAAGCCACTGTATTTGCTTTCAAGTGCCACAAAATAAAAATTCAAAATGGCTATGCATGAAACTGCTTACCCTAACTCCATGTATAATAGCACCCAGAAGAATAAAATGCCCAAGTGCAAATTTTTAAAGCAGCTCAAGATACATACTAAATACTATGAGAAAATAAAAGTATTTAAGCCAGTCAAGCCCTGTGACATTGGTTTGTAAATCTAGCACTCTGGAAGGCAGAAGCAGGGGAATCACAAGTTCAGGCCCAGCCTAGGTAATTCAGTAACTTGGTAAGAAACTGTCTCAAAAAGTGAGCTAAGGATGTTGCTCAGTGTGTATATTCTGTGCTTTAATCTCCAGTATCACACACACATACCACACAAATTATGCCAGACCTGGTGGGACAGGCCTGTAATCTCAACATTCAAGGAAGTTCAAGGAAGCATAGGTAGAAAGATTGCAAGTTCATGCCCAGCGTGGGCAACTTAGTGGTTCAACAAGATCTTGTCTCAAAACCTAAAATAAAAAACAGGAAACTAATAACTACAATGTATAAGGAACTAAAGAAAAATAAACCCTCAAAATCAAAAACCCAATTTTAAAAATAAGCAATTGAAATGAATGGTTTTCAATGAAGAAATACAAATGCCTAGCAAGTACATGAAAAAAAGTTCAAAATCCTTAGCCATTAGAGAAATGCAAATCAAAACATCTTAAGATACCTGCTCACCCAAGTGAGAATGGTGGATACCAAGAACTTGACCAGCAATCAATACTGGCGAGGTTATGGGGGGAAAAGAAACCCTCTTATATTGATGATGGAACTAGTAAAACCACTATGGAATGCAATATGGACATTCCTCAAAACGCTGTAAAAAAGTATTCCACCCAATCCAGCGATACTTCTGGGTATCTTTCCAAAACAGTTCAAGGCAACATTCAACAAAGACATATGTACACTATGTTTATAACAGTACAACTAACAATAGCTAAATTATGGAAGATGCTGAAACCTCCATCAACAAACCAATAGATACAAAAAAGTGGTACTTGTACAAAATAGAATATTACTGTACCGTAAAGACACATATTTGAGGCATTTGTAGGTAAATACATGCAACTTGAGATCATCATGATTAATGAAGTGTGTCAGATTCAGAGGTGAAATATTGCATAGTTTCTCTATTATGAGAAATCCCAAGTACAGGCAATTTATGGGATATAAATGGGTAAAATACTGGGAGTTAGGGGAAGGAGGGATGGGACAGAAGAGTTAAAAGAGGGAAAGGATACTATGCATCTGTAAGGTCCAACAGCGTGGAGGTTTTTACAGGCAAATGGAAGAAACTTGAGAACATCATGCTTAGTGAAGTGAGTCAGAAGCAGAAGGTGAAACATTGAATGGCCTCTCTGTATTATAAGAAACCCAGACCACAACTGTATCATGGAACTTCAGAAGGAAGACAGAATGAAAGAGGGAGAGAGGGGGTGGAGAGAGGGAAGGGAGGTTAGGGGGAGGGACAAAAGGAGAGCAGGAAAGCCCCTGTCACTTTGACAAGAAACGTATGTGCACAAAATGCTCAACTCCACTGTAAACCTTAAATTTTGCCCTTGTACATATCAATAAAATGGGGGGGAAAAAAGAGGGGAAGGGATTGTAATGACATTGCAATATATATGTACACAAAATTCTCAGTCCTAATGAACCATTACATATCACATATATGCTGATAAAAAATAGGGGGGATGACTGGTGATGTAGCTCAGTGTGAAGACTCTGGATACTTTCAGTATAGAAGGTTGGATACTTGGTACCACAAAATAAATACACAAAAATTTTAAAAAGATATATCTATGTTCATAGCAGCACAACTAATAATAGCTAAAATGTGGAAGACACCAAAACACCCACCAGCAGACCAATGGATAGAAAAATTATGGTATATGTACACAATGGAGTGCTACTCAACTATAAAGAAACAATTTTGAGGCTTTTGTACCCTGAAGAAAAATATTTCCCTCAAAATCAAAGACCCAATTCAAAATGGGCAACTGAAATGAATACACAGTTCTCAGAAAAAGAAGTACAAATGGTCAGCAAACATATGAAAAAAATATTCAATATCTATTGACACTGAGAAATGTAAATCAAAACAACACTGAGATACAATCTTACTCCAGTGAGACTGGCTCCTATCAAAAATTCATAAAGCAAAAGATGCTGAAAAGGGAGTGGGGAAAAAGAAACACTTTTACCTTGCTGGTGGGACTGGAAACTAGTATACCACTATGGAAAACAGCATGGAGATTCCTCAAAAAACTGAAAATAGATATTCCATTTGACCCAGTGATACCCCTTCTGAATGTACTTCCAAAAAAAAGCTAGAAGTACAGCATAAGGCAGATAGATGTGTACCTATGTTTATAGCCTCAGGACTAGTAATAGTTAAATCATGGAAGATACCAAAATATACATCAATAGACCAATGGATACAAAAAAATGTAGTTATGCACATACAATGAAGTACTGCTCTGCCATAAGGATAAACAGATTTGAGTTATTTGTAAGTAATAAATGGATCCAACTTGAGACCACTTTGCTTAGTGAAATGAATCAGTCCCAGAAATTTAAATGTCACATTTTTTTCTAATATTAGAAATCCAGAATATAAGTAAATAATGAAGTCAAGTGGGCAAAATGATGGGAGTCACAGGGGATAAAGGAAGGGGGTGGCAAACATCTGTAATCAAACTACTTGAGAGATTGAGGCAGGAAGATCACAAATGCAAGGTCAGCAGAGATAATTTAGCAAGGTCCAATTTCAAAAATTTTTTAAAGGGCTAGGAACATAATTCACTAGTATGCACTTGCCTAGCACACATTAAGACTCTAGGCTTAATCCCCAGCACCCATAAGAAGAACAAGAAAAACACACAAAGAAGACATGACAACTGTATGCTATGTGTACTCCTAAATTAGATACTGAACCAGAAAACAAGCAAAAAATTTTCTTTTGTCATTAAGAACATTAGGGATACAATAAGCAAAGTGTTAAAAAAAAAACAAAGAATAGTACTATGGTAAATACCAACAATTGTAATTGCAATTTCTCCACACCGTTATTTCAAATTTTATTTTTGAAAACCTTAACGTTTCAGAACTCTAAGAAAAGTGTTAACTGGATGTACCAAAGGAAATACTACATACTAAGCACCATATTTGATTAACTAATGAAGTGTGATATTCTATGACATATCACAATGATCAAAACTCCTTTGAATTATATTAAGACAGACACATCTAAAGCAAGAACCTTGGTGTTGGACCATGAATGTGTCTACTGGTTTTGCCTGATGAATTTGAAATCGTTTCAATTTCCCTTATTGACACAAATTTTAAAGAACCAAGTGCTGTAGGCAGCAACGAAGATCTAACCTCTGGAACAGTAGCTCTGGTTGCAACTTCAATCTTATTAAGTTTACACTACCAACAAATATCTTCCATGATCCTTCTTTCTGAAGGTCGCAATAGTGAATTAAATGAGGACAAGATATGGACCAGCACCATCATACCTTTTAAGACTTCTTGCCCTTTCTCCCCATGATATGATACTGCTTATGATTTGTTATTTACATAAAGTAGTAATTCTGAAAGCATGTAATTTACATTTACTGTAATAACTCTAAGAGCTAAAGAACTTACACTTAGCAGCTAGCAGAATCCATATATATATATGTCCGGATAATGTGAATAGGGGCTAAAGAAATGACCACAGTCGTGGCCAGATACACATGTGCAAAGATTCCATTCATTACCTTCTATACAAAGTATTTTTCTTCTCTGAATTAAGTTAGATAATTCATACGAAGTGCTCAGCATGATGTCTAGAACACAAAAGAATTCCATATGTTTCTATTATTACTGAGTACTGTACTTATATGCCTTATGTCAACATACAATGTAAGCCCAAACAATGTCATGTTTGTTTTTAACAGTCATACATCTATTAATATTAAGGAATTTAAGATTTTAAAAATTCATTAAATTTGTCCAGCTATTTCCCGTTTGTAGTGCTCTTCCTTTATTTCTGTACTTCCAGATTTCCCTCTGTTGTCACTTCACTTTTACTTGAAAAAATTACATTAACATTTCTTTTAAAAGCACACCTAACTCTGACAGGATGAGGCAGGAAGATCTCAAGTTTCAGCACCACCGTTTGGACAACTTAGTGATTTAATGAGACTCTGTCTCAGAATAAAATAAACAAGTAAAAAGGGCTGAGGATATAGTTCAGTGTGAAGGCTCTGGTTTCAATTCTCTGCATCAAAAAGGAGATAATGGTTGATGTAAGTTTTTAGTTTATACATGGTCAATTTTCAAAATTCAAAATTAGGTCAAATAAAGCATAAAAAAGGATCAAACATACATATACTTTATGTCTTAGAAAAGTTCTCACACTCTTGTATTATGCTGGAAAGAACTGTAGCGATCCAGAACTATTTTTTTAAGGAGAAGAAGCTGAGGTTGTGGGTCAGGAATTAGAGTGCTTGCCTAGGAAGCAGGAGGCCCCAGGTTCAATCCTCCACTACCACATAATAGCTGGGCATAGTGGTACACACCTGTAATCCCAGCACTACAAAATCTGAGGCAGGAAGACTGTTGTGAGATTGAGGCCAGCCTGGGATTCATAGTGAGTACAAGACCAGCATGGATCACAGAGCGAGACCCAGTCTCAAAAAAAAAAAAAAGTGAAGAATTAACTACCTCCCCCTACAAAAGGAGAACCCCTAAAAAGATAAGACCTCATATACATGTAAATGGTCTGAACACACCAATTTAGAGACAAAGATTTCTAGAATGAATAAAAATTCATGACTAGAAAACTTCTAAAAAGAACTTACTTCAGGTTTAAGGATACAGCTGGGTATGTTAGCTTTCCATCACTGTAAAAAGTATCTGAGATAAATCAACTTAGGAAAGGTATCCGTTGGTCCTACTATTTTTGAACTTCACCTGAAACACTACCACCTCATAGCAGAAGTAAATTACAGGCTAATTCATTTCAAAGTAGAATACAAACAAAAAAATTAAGGGATGGGTTCCCAATATCCCCTTTAAGGGCAGTGACTTAAGACTTCCCATGAAGCCCAATATCCTAAAGGTTTCATTCACTACCTTCCAATAGCACCAAGATAAGAGCCAAGCCTGTAACACACAAGCCTTTAGGAGACAGATATTCTGGTTTTGAACTACAATAGCAAGTTCAAAGTAGAAAAAAAAAAAGTTTAAGGATGTGCCACACAAACACTAATAGAGAAAAGCTATATTAATAACAGATGAAACAGATTTCAGAGTAAAGAAAATGACTAAAATGACTAATAAAAGATCAAATAGCACCAAGAAAGTCAAGTCACCAAAAAAACCACTAAATATGAATAAATGTAACAGTAGAGCTTCAAAAACACATACAATATTAAAAACTTGAGAAGGCAAAAGGAAAAAATCAGCAAAACTTAAATGGAAATTATCAAGTCTAAAGAAGAAAAAGAAAAACTACTGAAGGAAAGTGAACAGATAATAAAAGATATTTAAGAGACCTAGGGACATCAAGCAGGCATTTGTGTTAAGTCATTTGTTCATCACCTCAACAAATACTTGAGTTAATCAACTTACAAAGAGAAAAGGGTTTTTTCACAATTTTAGAGTTTGAAGTTCATGACTGGTTGCCCCTATTTTCTTGTGATAAGCCAGCATACTGTGGCAGAAAGTATAAGGAGTAAAGCTATGCATCTGATGGCCAAGATATGGAAAAGAAAGAGGGTAATATCCCACAATTTCCCCTACAAGAGTACATTCTTAATGATCAAAAACCTGCTACCAAACTCCATTTCTTAGAGTTCACACCACCTCCTAACAGAGCCATGAGATGGAAAACAAGCCTTTAATAATGTTGGGACATTCCAAAGCAAAATATAACAAAGTCCCAGAAGCAGAGACACACAGAAAGGAGTAGAGTTTATCTGAGGAAATGACAACCAAAAACTTTAAATATTTGGTGAAATCAAATTAATCAATTTAAATATATATATATATATATATATATATATGAATGAACTGTGATCTTCTGAAATGATGAGCTAAAGTAAACCTTTCCTCCCCTAATATGTGATTGTCAGGTATTTTGTCACAGCAACGAAAAAGCACCTAAGACAAAAACTGGTACCAGAGAAGTGGGTTTGTACAAGACACAAAAAAGCTGACTGATGTAAACAATACAAGATATGAAGAAATATTTTGGTATAGAAGTAGAAAATCTTGGTTAGAGGAATGGCTTCAGCAGTTAAAGTGTTTGCCTAGCAAGTGCTAAGTCAAGCACTAAGTACCCAAGTTTGATTCCCCAGCACCACATAAGCCAGGTATGGTGGCACATGCCTGTAATCCCAGCACTTGGGAGGCTGAGGCAGGAAGATTGCCATGAGTCTAAGGCCAGCCTGGGCTCCATAGTGAGTTCAGGACCAGTGTGGGCTACAGAGCAAGACCATGTCTCAAAAAAAAAAAAAAGTACAAATTCTGAAAATACCAAGCTGAAATTCAGGATATAAAAAATTCAATGGGAAGCATGGGAAACTGACTTGAGAATGTGAGAACAGGGTATTAGACCTTGAAGATAAGGTGGATGAATTAAGTGACATACTCAAGAGTTTCAGAGTTACTCTCAAAACAGATAGCAATGTAGCTGGATACAACAGCTGCTGGATGACTCAAGAGAATCAACTTCAGAATTATGGGTATGAGAGAAAAATCAGAGGACAACACAAAAAGGTATGAAGAATTTATTCCCAAATAAGATGACAGAAAATTTCCCAAATCTAAAATAATTAATATTGAGGTACAAAAGGCACACAGAACACCAAATAAATTTTACCAGAGAAGAAACTCAACCATACCACATCACATGATATTCAAAATCTCAGAAATTCAAAACAAAGAATAAAAGTAAAAGAGACATTATTCTACCAAAGAAAGCCCATCACAATAACTGCATATTTCTCAACACAAACCTGAAAAGCCAGAAGTGCAGTAAACAAATCTTTCAACCTCTAAAACCCAAGCTGTTGTATCCAACAAAATTATGCCTCAAAACTGAAGGATGAGTTAACATTTTTCACAATAAAGAAACCTTAAAGAAATGTATGACCACTAGACCAGTATTGCAAATAATAATAATAATAATAATAGCTGAGGGAATCTTAACAGATAGAAATAGCACACCAAAGAATCCAGAGTAACAAAAACATCAAAAGAGGAAGTGTGATAAAAAGAAAAACTGAAAAACCCAACGCTGAAA
The DNA here is from genome assembly GCA_004027205.1 of Ctenodactylus gundi. Classification (NCBI taxonomy): domain Eukaryota; kingdom Metazoa; phylum Chordata; class Mammalia; order Rodentia; family Ctenodactylidae; genus Ctenodactylus; species Ctenodactylus gundi. Next base: position 77,261 of record PVKB01005500.1, on the reverse strand, counting down.
AAGAAGACAAAGGTGGGACTCAGTAAATAAATTACAATAACTCTTCCCAATGTTAATGGTTTTAACTTGCCAAAGAAAAGACACAGACTAGCACACTGGATCCAAAACACAAAACCTAACCACACCCATAAACACTCAGACTGAAAGTAAAAGAAGAGAAATTAATATTTCAAGCAACTAGAGCCCAGAAACAAGCAATGGTAGCTATTGTATTCTCAAACACAGCAGATTTTAAGCTAAACTAGAGACAAAGATGGACAATTTATATTGGTAAAAAGAACAATCCAACAAGAAGAGCTCACAATTATAAATACATATACACCCAAATGGCCCACCCAATTTTATAAAACAAAAACTACTAGACATGAAGGATCAAATAGATACCAAGACAATCATAGTAGGAGACATTAATACTCTACTCTCACAAATACACAAGTCTACCAAACTAAAAAAACAAAGAAATATCAGAGTTGAACTATAACATGGAACAAAAGGAACAAACAGATATCTGCAGAGTACTCCATCCAACAGCAATAGAATATACCCTTTTCTTAGCAGCACACGGGATTTTTCCAAAATATACCATACCCTTGGTAATAAGACATACTTATGTAAACACAAAAAATTAAGATAATTTCCTGTATAATTTCATATCAGAGCAAAATGAAATTAGAAATAAACAGAAAAGGAACTACCAAAATTAAAATTACTACAAAAATTAAATAATACACTACTGAACAAGTAATAGATCACAAAAGAAACCCAGAAAGAAATCAAAAACTTCCTAGAGTCAAACAACAGCAAAAGCACATCATACCAGAATCTGTAAGACAACATAAAATAGGAGGAGAAAAATTTATAGCTATGAATGCGCATATAAAAAAGAGCAATTCAAATAAATAATCTAATGACAGAGCCCAAGTCCTCAAGAAACAGGAGCAATCCAAATTCAAAAGCAGTAGAAGAAACAAACTGTAAAGATTAGAGCAAAAATTAATGAAACCGATTTTAAAATTCAAAACATCAATGAATCAAAGAATTGGTCCTTTGAAAGAATAAATAAAATTGATACTCACTAAAAGATAAAAAATACCTTATCAGTGAAATTAGAAATGAAAAAGGTGAAATTAAAAGGCACTGATGAAATCAGAGAATTATAAGAAGCTATATTGAAACCTCATATTCCAATAAATTTGAAAACATAGAAAAAATGAATAAATTCCTGGACACATAAGATACCAAAATTGAACCAAGAAAGTAAAAAACCCTAAAGAGACAATCAGAAGAGACAAAACTGAGGCAGTAATAAAGTCTCTACCAAAAAAAGTCTAGAACCTGATGGATTCACCACAGAATTTTATGAGAACGTAAAAGAAACGGCTCATGCCAACATTTCTCAAACTTTTCCATAAAAGAGAAGGAACAATGCCAAACTCCTTCCTGGGTACATGTGATATATGTACAATATCGTATTATTCAGCTTTAAAATAAATGAAATTGTGATATGTGCTCAATACGGATGAACCTTGAAAGTCTAATGTCCAGTGAAAAAGTCAGTCATGGAAGGACAAATATTGTATGGCTCCACTTATATGAGATAGAAACAAAAGTAGAGGTTCCCAGGGACTGGGGAGAGGGTAGAGTAAAAAAGGGAAATTACTGTTTTATGTATTTCTTAGTTACTTCTCATTCCTGGGACAGAATACCCAACATCCAAAATTTATGGAAGGAAAGGTTTGTTTTAGCCTACAGTTACAGAAGGTCACAGTACATACATGGGCAGCTGGAAATGATGGAAATACATCACTGAGGCACAGATGGAAAGCTGCTCATGGCGTGGCAGGCAGAAAGCCAAGTCAGGAATGAAGGACAGAGCTACCCTTCCAGGTCCTGTTCCAGTAATCCACTCCTTCTGGGTCAAGTCCAGGGTTCTGCCCCTTCTGACTAGGCCCTACTTTTTAACAGCACGTGGTTCCAAATACATGAGGCTTTGGGGGACATTCCAGATCCAAACCATAATAAGAGGTATGCTTCTATAGTACATGTTATGTTATACTAGTTTCCCACTAAGATGACAGAAAAGGTTCTGGAAATGGGTAGTGATAATGGCCATAAACACTTCCTGCTATATTTTTATTAGGATTGGCAGTGCAATAGGTTAGTAGCACTTAATGCCACTGAATAGTACACCAGTAAACTGTAATGTTACATATACTTACAATAAAAACAAACTGCTCTATATAAACATAGATATCTACTATAATTTTTGAGAGAGCAAATGAGTAAAAAAAAACTGTTAAGTACTCTGTGAGATACAGTATCATTACCCACAAGTATATACAGCTGGCTCAAGAAAACTTAAATATTTTTAGTATGTTTAAATGTATTATGATATTTTGTTTTCAAAGATTTCGTCCTTCCACCCATAATGCTCCAAGCAACCCTACACACTTCTTCCCATTACTATGCTACAAAACAAAACAAAATCCCCTCCCTTTCTTGGCTTTCCTCAAGACAAGCGGTGGCAGCAATACAGATGTTATATTCTTCCTCATCTATTGATATGTATAGATGTAATACATAATGTTTACACTGATCTTCAGTATTTTGTGCATATACACATTGTGGCAAAATTACAAATCCTTCCCCTCTCCCTTTTCAACCTTCCCACCATCTCCCCCTCTAGTTCCCATTATTCCCCTTAATAAGTTCTATGAAATAATTGTGATCTTGGTTTCTCATATTAGAGAAACCATTCGATATTTAATCTTCTTCCGACTCACTTCACTAAGCATGATGATCTCAAGTTGCATACACAGCAGCACAACTAACAATAGCTAAAATGTGGAAGACATCAAGATACCCATCAACAGACCAATGGTATGAAAACTGTGGTATTTATACACAATGCCTTACTACTCATCTATAAAGATAGAGGTTACAGTGTTATATTGATCTATATTCATCAAGAAGGGAAGCTTCCCTCTGCATAGACCAAATCTGCATGTCTTCCAAACAGACAATTCTAAAAAGCTTACCGCTGACCAGAAATAAAAAAATAAATAACAGAATTAAATGTATCACAGAGGTTCTGAATCTCACTCCAAAGGAAAAGAAACCACTTTAAGTTTTTCACACATCTAATTACTCAGTTCCCTTGATCAAGTTCAGTTTAGATCTAGCTTACAAATGTATAGCTGGGGAAGAAACAAAAAGCAATGAATGGCACTCCAAGTACCTACAAAGAAATATACACAAATAGAAAAACAAATCAAAATTACCATTTTACTCACTGATAAATCAGAGTCCTACATAACCACCTTACCCCCAAATTCCATAGAAGTATCACTGACAGATGAGAAAAGAAAAAACTAATTAAGAGAACCATTTTTGTAACGTTACTTTATTTTATTTTTATTGAAATTCTGATTTATTATTTGAAAGTCATAATTTGAAAAATATTGAACATAGAGAAGGCAGTAATGACTTAAAACCATGCAAACCAAAAATTATACAATAAAAAATTCAAATGAACCTCTGACTTCGGGAGCTATTGGTTTTTAGCAAATTTCAGTAAGGAAGAAACAAACAAGTATCACTGTTAAAGTAATAATCGTTTGTTTGTACTAATAATGTCACATCATCAGAAATTTCAATTAAACAAATGACACCCAGGAAGTGAAACTGACAGACCATTTACTTTAATAATGCTTGAAGATTTCTTTTTAAAAGGTTCCTTCCTTCAATCCATAGTGCTCCAAGCAAATATAAATGTTCTGAAGCACCTATTAATTTTGAAAATTTGGAAACTGAAAGTATATGGAGGAAACTGTAATGCCCTATGCCAAAAAATTAACTTCACTGGCCTGGAGAATAACTTGACAATTCGTTCATTTCAAAGAACAAACTACTCAAAACTGGAAAAGTAGAGAAATTAGTGTACCAACACAATGGACTGAAAGTGAGCATTCCAGATTTATGAAAATGTTTAAGTATAAAATAGTTAAAAATAATCATAAAGGATTATGACATAATTGGTTTTAATTCATTTTAAATTCCTATTTACATGTATATTAGAAAAATGACTTTATTAATTCTGCCTATCCAAGAATAGAAGGTATCTTTCCATTTTCTAATGTCTTCTTCAATTTCTTTCTTCAGTAAAATATAGTTTTCTTTGTAGCGGTCCTTTACTTCCTTGGTTAGGTTTACTCCTAGGTATTTAATTTTTGTTGGGCTATTGAGAATAGAATTATTCTTCTGAGCTCTTTCTCAGTGACTTCATTGTTAGTGTAGAGGAATACTATTGATTTTTTAGTGTTGATTTTGTATCCTGCCATTTGGCTTATTTGTTTATTTGTAAAAAGAGTCTCATGATGGAGTTTTTGGGGTCTTCTATGTAAACAGCCATATCATCTGCAAATAAGGTTAATTTGACTTTCTTCTTTCCAATACTTAGTTACTAATGTCTTAGTTACTAATTCGTCATTGTAACTCAATACCCAACATTCATAACTTAAGAGAGGAAATATTTATTGTAGCTTACAGTTTCAGAAGGTCTCAATCCATTCATGGGTGGGCAGCTGAAAAATGGCAGAATCACATGGTGGGGCTGCAGCTAGAGCTAGAGCTGCCTATGTGACAGAGATCTTCACAGAATGATAGAAAAGAAAGAAGTCTGAGAGAAAGGGCAGAACCAGCACAAGCCCATCCAGGACAAGCTCCAAGCATACACCCCTTCAAGGCAGACCCCACCTCCAAACACACCACAGCAGTTACCAGGTACATGAGGCTTTTGGAGGACACTCCAGATCCAAACCACATCAAATATGTATTCTCTTTATTACACACTCTTGCCTAATTACTCTATCAAGATTTTTAAGGACTATGTTGAATAGGAGTGGTGAAAGTGAACAGCTTTGTTGTGTTCCTGATTTAAGGGGAAATACTTTCAATAGCTCCTCAAATACTATGGTATTTCCAGTATCTCTGGTATATAAGGCTTCTATCAGTTTGAGGTAAGGCCCTTCTATACCTATTTTCCTCAGGGTTTTTATCATGAGTGGATACTGAACTTTGTCAAAGACCTTTTCTTCATCAATTGAGATGATCGTGTGTTTTTTTGTTCTTGCTTAATGTGGTGTATTACATTAATTGATTTACGTATATTACCCCAACCTTGGCATCCCATGAATAAAGTTCACTTGATCATGGTGTATGATCTTTCTGATTACTTGCTGTATTCCATTTGCCAGAATCTTATTGAGAATTTTTGCATTTATATTCTTTAAAGAAATTGATATAAATTTTCTTTCCTGGTTAAGTCTTTGGTTTTGGTACCAGGGTGATGCTAGTCTCCAAAAATGAGTTTGGTAGTCTTCATTCTCTTTCAATTTCATGTAATGGTTAGAGAAGCATTGGGATTAGCTCTTCTCTGAAGTACTGAGAAAAATTTTGCTGTGAATCCCTCTGGTCCTGGACTTTTCTTTGTGGACAAAGACTTCATTACTGCCTCAATTTCCATGTGTATTATGGGCCTATTCAAAGGTTTGTATGTCTTCTGGGTTCAACTGTGGTATTTCACATGTGTATAGAAAGTCAACTATTTCTTCCAAGTTCTCCAATTTGTTGGAGTATAAGTTTTTGAAATAGTTCCTTATAATTCTCTGAATTTCCATACTAATCACTTAACCCCAGACAAAATGATTTATATCAACTCAGACAGCAATCAATGCTGGTGAGGCTGTGGGGAAAAAAAGGAACCTTCTAGGTTGCTGGTGGGAATGTAAACAGGTACAACCACTATGGAGGGCAGTATGAAAATTCCTCAAAAGTTAAAAATAAATATCCCCTTCAATCCAGCAATACCTCTTCCGGGAATCTTTCTAAAAGACTTAAAAGCATCATATAAAAGAGAAACATGGGTATCCATGTTTATAGCAGCACAACTAACAATAGCTCAATTGTGGAAGACACCAAAATACCCATCAAAAGACCAATGGATACAAAAATTGAGGCATATGTACACAATGGAGTACTACTTGTCTATAAAAAGATAGTTTTGAGGTTTCTGTAGGTAAAAATGGATGCAACTTGAGGCCATCATGCTCAGTGAAGTAAGTCAGATGCAGAAAGTCAAATACTGAATGGTTTCTCTAATCTGAGAAACCCAGAATACAGTCATTCTATAGAACCAAATGGAAGTGATTGTGGGAGTTAGTGGGGAGGAAAGGGTGTGGGAGAGTCAATAAAGGGAGATGAGAAGGCTTTGTAATTCTGAGGTACAATATATGTGCACAACATACTCAAGTTCAATATAAACAGTATGCATTGCATATATACATATTAACAAAATGGGGAAAAAAAGGAAAAGATGAAGATCTGGCAATACACTGAAAGGGCTATATCTTGTTAACAAAAATAAAACATCACCTTTATTTTCTTGTGTTTCTCTAAATTTACTAACATTTCTATAGTGAATATGTATTTTAATTAATATTCACAATGAAATGTAACATGGAAAAATAAACTCAAATGTATTGAACATACCAAATTCACAGTACAAGAAAGTCTCTTAGAATATCTTATATTTTAGAAAAGTTTCAATCAAAATAGACAAAATCTCTTCTCGATGCTTTTAAAAGTTTAACCTTGAGTTCTCTGAAAAAGACAATTATTTAAAACACAGCATTTTCCAAAGATGTCAAATGAAAGAAATAAACGGAGGAAAGTGGGAAGGAAAGCAAGCCGGCAGGCAGGCAATGGGGTAGGTTCAAACTACATCTCAAATTCCTAGCAGCAAGATGTCTGAATCACTGTTGTGATAACTATGAAGCCTACATGAGACAACTACTATTAGAATCCTAAGGTCACGCAAAATCAGTCATCTGAACGCAACTGCAAGCAGGAAACCTCCCTTACAGGCTCAGAAAACAGAAAGGCCAAGGGATTTAAAAGCATATTCAAATGTGAATCAGATTTTAAATTTACAGCCTGTCTTCTACAATACTCTGAGGATAAGAAAGCGAAATAAAATGCATCATTAGGTTCAAGTCCTAATCTAGCACGTATTGATCGTTCACTATTTGCTAGAGCCTGGTGACACAAGCATAGTAGTCAAGTTTCATGTCCTTAAGTTCAGTTCTCTGAGACAGAGATAGTCTAAAGGGTTAAGTGATATACTAGAAGTTGGTACCAAATGCAAGAAGAGCAAGGCATAGAGCTATTAACTATCCTGGATAGAGTGATGGAGGGCATCGAAGAGATGACATTTGAGCTTTTCAGCTGGAATTCTCCAGGACCAAAAAAAAGGTAGTCATGACATTCTAGCCACATTCTAACAACCTGAAAAAAGCCACAAAAGTAGAAAGTTACAGGCCTTTCTGGAAAAGGGTGAGTTGTCCATGGTGTTAATCAGCTTTCTATCATTACAATAAATACCTGAGATAAATCAACTGTTAAAAAGAAAAGGTTTATTGTGGCTCACAGTTCTGGAGATTTCAGCCATGCCTGACTTATTGCTTTCAGGCCTTTGGTGAGGATGGCAGCATATCATGGAAGGAGCATGTTACAAATTATTCAACTCATGGCTAGGAAGCAAGAAGAGGAAGAGGTTGAGGTCCTACCATCTCCTTAAAGGGCATGCCTCCAATAACCTAACTAGAAGACCTTCCACTAGATCCCACATCTTTAAGGTTAGAAACCTTAACACCTCCCTAGCGCACCAAGCTGGGCACAAGGCTTTAACACAGAGGCCTATGAGGGACATTCCAGATCCACACAACAATAATAAGGAATGTGAAGAGAATGGCAAAAACAAAATTCAAGAAAAATTTAGCATCACCATTCTTCCTCATACTTAAAAGTTAGGTCCACGGTCTTTTTAGCCCCAGTTTTCTTCCTTGTTAAAACACTTTAGCCATTTGCCATAATCTGACCAGAAGTCCACTCTAACCCCAAACACTATGAGGTTCATAAAGGAGGCATGGTTGATACTGTCATGAAACATTCATCAAAATAATTTGCATTCAAAACACAAGATGGCAAAAATTTAGTTTATACACTAGACATGTTTTTCAAGGACAAAAAGAAAATCTTTAATAAGCCTATAATCCCAGTACTCAAGAGGCTGAGACAGGAGGATTGCTCTGAGTCCAACACCCTACTGGACTATAGAGAAATACCCTGTCTCAAAAAAAAAAAATCTTTATTCTATGTCACATTTGTCAGCTGTAGGGAGATAAAGAATCAAGGTCTGGGTAGAGTGGCACACATGTAATCCCAGATACTCAGGAAGCTGAGGCAAAAAGATTGCAGCTTTAAGATCAAAGATAAACAGGAAAGCAGGAAGCTTCTGAATGTTATATCTCAACATAATCATCATCGTTATTAAAGTATCCTAATGTGTGATATAGCAAATCAACTGATAGTACTTGAGCCATAGCTAAAATAACCAGGGGATATATTTATGAACTAAAAAAAATAAAAATAAAGGTTTCCAGAGCCTGGGTAGAGAGGGGGACAGAAGGAGGGAGGTAGAAAGTGAGCAAAAGAAATATCATGCTTTTCCACTTAAAAAAAAAAAAATCCTGTCAAGGGGAATATGTAAGAGACTTGAGAACACAATCATAAATGGGTTTTTTCATTACAATAAAAGCATAATATTTGAATTAAAGCTTTAAAACCCTAAGATAGCATCCCAATGGTGCTAAAATACTACAAATAATTTCACGCCACTCTTAAAATTAAGGATAAGGACAGAAGAACTAAGAAATAAAATCAAAATACAAACTATTAAAAATTTAAAACCAGGGGCTAGAGCATAGTTCAGCAGTTAGAAGGTCCTCAGTTGGACTCCCCAGCACCACATAAAGATTAGCAAGGCATGGTGGTACACACCTGAAATCCCAGCATTCTGGAGGATAAGGCAGGAGGACGCTCTGTGTTTGAAGCCAGCCTGCAACTACATAGTGAGTTTAGAACCAGCTTGTACTACATAGTAAAACCCTGTCACCAAAAAAAGAAAAAAAATTGAAAGCCAGCACTAACATAAAAGTATGATATTTTAAGAAATTCAATGACCACTCATGTGAGTGTGAGTGTGTGTGTGTGTGTGTGTGTGTGTGTGTGTGTGTATGCGCATGCATGCATGCATGTGGTAATGGGGATCAAGAGTCTAAAGTCTTCAGAGTAAGCTATCTCTCCAGCCCATTTTTTGATTTGTAGACAGGCTCTCACTAATTCTGTAAACTGCCAAGGTTGGGCCCAAACTTGAAATCCTCCCGCCTAACCCTTCAAAGTGCTAGGATTACAGGATCGAGCCACCATTCTTTTCAGACTATCATACTTAAGAATGTATCATTTAGAATGAAAATAGCTGGACAGAAAGTGTTCCCACATTTATAATTTATTGTTGATAAAGCATATCCTCACACTGTAAATTATAATCTACCAAATATTGCAGCATATTAGCTTTTCTATTAAAAAAAAGTTAAGAGTGGGCATGGAAACACATACCTGTAGTACCAGCTACTCAGGAGACTGAGGTTGGGAGGACTGCTTGAACCCAGAAGTTTAAGAACAGCCTGGGAAACAGTGAGAACTCATTCTTAGATAGATAGATAGACAGACAGGCAGATCAACAGATAGGCATACATAATAAAGAACCAAAATGTTGATTTTTCTGATTATTTCCTGTTTGTCTTAGAAAATAAGATATCAAACCAAAGTCTCTTGGGTTTGAAAGGCCACTCAACAGAATTCAGTAAATTCAAATTCCTTCCCCCCTATTAATAATATATTTAAAGAGAGCAACAGGGAGGTGGGGTGTATAACTCAGTGATTAAAGCCTTTGCCTAGCAAATTCAAAGCTCTGAGTATTGGCAGTTTAGGAAGGGAGGGGGGGTTGGAAAGGGGAGGGTTTTATTGGTTTGTTGGTTGGTTCGTTGTTTTGAGACAAGGTCTTGCTCTGTGGCCCAAGCTAGCCTTGGACTAGCTAGCCTCTGCCTCCCAAGTGCTAGGATTACAAGCATGTGCTACCACACCTGGCTTTATGTGGTGCTGGGGAATCAAACTCAGGGCCTTACACTTGCTAGGCAAGTGCTTTAATAGCTGTGCCATTCCTCCAGCCCCAAGGCCCTGGGTTTAATTCCCCAGCACCATATAAATTGGGCATAGTGGTCCATCTTGTAATCCCAGCACTCAGGAGATTGAGGCAGGAGGATTGCTGTGTAGTTTGATTCCTTTTTGGGCTCCACAGTGAGTTCAGTACCCACCTGACCCACAGAGTGAGGCTCTGTATTAAAAACAAACAAAAATAACAGACTTTTGGTTAAGATGGAGGCCAAGTAACAGAACTGCACAACGTCTCTTCATGGACCCACTTAAAAAGTTAAGAATATAGTCAAAAACTACCTGTTCAATGTAGCTAGGACAGTGAGGAGTACCCCAAAAATTGAAAGGAAACCATGAGATCAGAAACCCCAAAAACACATCAGAAGCAGAGTTAAGCAAAAGTACAGGAAGGAGCCCCAGGCCAACTGTAAACTGCTCTGAGATGCTGGTATTCTCAGACAGAGGAAAGCCTACCCAGAGTCCGGAAACTCTGACGAAGCTAGAAGAGGAAAAAGTGCCCCAACATCTGAAAGAAGGCCAGAAATCCCAAATACATATCGAAAGTGGAAGAAAACAGCATCCCAGGAAGCAAATCCAGATTGACTGAGCATGTCCCTGCACTGTCAGCATCCACAGACGGAAAAAAGCCCAGATTCTGGAACTTCAGATTGAGGTAAGTGTGGATCCAGAAGAAGTAGGAATTGACAGCAGCTGGTAGCCCCAGCCTCCAAAAAAAAAGAAAAAAGTGCCTGTGGGAAGAGTATACTACAAACTCAATACAAACTCCCCCTAGAAAAGGCCTCCCAGAACCTAGATCAGAAGCAGTGCTCAACAGCTATAACAAGGCAATGATGTAAGCAGGAGTCATTTTTCAAAAAAGAGCCCAAGACTGAACTGTTCAGAGTAAAAGAAAGCTCAGAAGAACACATCAGCTCAGAAGAAAACATCAGAGCTTCTGGGGTCACTCTTAAAACAGTGCCTAGGGGAAAAAAACTGGCACAAGAGAAAGGTGCAGAGAATAGAAAGGCCACCAACCCTGGAAAGCCTTGGGTGGTAGTGAGATCACCTCCAAGGGTGGACCAACCCATTCTCATGGAGGAGAAGCCAGGACAGGTGGAAGAGCATTACTGAGAGGGACAGGGATGAACAAGACACCTCAGAGGCCATCGAACTGTAAGATCCTCCCTCAGTGCCTACTCCCAACACAGAACTGAGGAACTGCAGCTTCCACACACACACCCTAATAGCCGTTCAAAGATACCTCTTGGCTAGGTCTTTAAAGTGAAATCCCACAACCGAAACACTGAAAGAAGACAAGGCAACAGGACACACACAGAAATGTCTGAGACCTCAGAAATTAATGTCATGGGCCCTGAAATAGTAGAACTCATAAGGAAGAAAGTCAAAAAGCAAATAAATGAGTCGCACAGCCAGTTCAAAAAAATATACTCAAAGAAATGCAAACAATGATCAGTGGATTTAAAGAGAAACTTACTAAACAAGTAGTGGTCCTCATGGATACAAAGCTTATTGAGTATATAGAAGTCACAAAAAGTTGGCTGAGGTAAATAAGGAAATGTGAGATATGAAGGAACAATTTGCTAGAGAAGTGGAAATTCTGAAAAGAAATCTAGCTGAAATTCAGGATATGAAAAATACATCTGAAAGCAGGGGAAGTCGACTTGAACATTGTGAGGAGAGTTTCAGACCTTGAAGACAAGACTAAGGAAACAAATGATATTATTAGGCACAACTCTAAAATTAGAAATGAGCAATGTAACTGGATACAACAGCTAATGTATGATACAAAGAGAGCCAATCTCAGACTTATGGATGTGGGAGAAAGAGCAGAATATAGCACCAAAGGTATAAAGAATTTATTCACTGAAATTATGCAAGGAAGTTTCCCAAATCTAGGAAAAGAAATTAATTTTTCAGGTACAAGAAGCTTATAGAATACCAAATAATCTCAACCAGCCATGAGACTCATCACAACATATCATAAACAAGAACCTCAGAAATACAATATAAAGAGAGAATATTAAAAGCAACAAGAGAAAAACAGACACTATTCTACCAAGGTATACCAATTCAAATTACAGCCAATTTCTCAGTGCAAACTTTACAGGCAAGGAGAGCCTGGAGCTAAATCTTTCAAGCCTTAAAAGACAGCAAGTGTCAACCCAGGTTGTTGTATCCAGCAAAATTATCCCTGAAATTTGAAGAAGTAAAAAATTTTCATGGACAAGAATCCCTAAAGAAATTTGTAACTACTAGCCCAGCACTGCAGAAAATACTTGAAGGAATCTTTAAGAGAGAGAGAGGCAGTACCAAAGAACATGGAGGAAAGGAAACGTCTAAAGAGAAAGTGTAGATTGTTATTTGAATCATCTGAGTGGTTTCCTACTCAAACAGTACCAACTTTCTCATTTATGAAACCTGCCCCCATAATTATTATTTTAATTGTATATTAGTTTGCCAAACATAACAACATGGAGAATTGGTATAAAATCTTTTAAAATTTGTATGCATGAATTTATGGATAGATAAAATGGTAAAACAAATCTGGTAAAATGTTAGTAATTAGTGAAATGTGAGTAAATAATTTATGAAAGTTAAAAAAATATGAAATAACTAAGTATGCCATTATATCTATTGCTTTATGTGTAATATGCTTTTGTGCTATACACTTAAGTTCATTTAATGTAGAAATTTGATATGGACTTAAGTTCAATTAATATAGTAATTCACTTATTCAGTCTTCAATGTAAGTTTATCATAACAAAACTGATTTATGTAATGATAACCTGAATGCTTTTTAAATGTACATTTACCTTTCAATACTCAGCTAAGGAATTTGAAATTTAACTTCTCTCTTTTTGTCTTTCTCACATTTTCTAGCCTTATGATTTTTACTGTTATAATTCTTTTCTAAGGTGGACTGGTGGATGAGGCCATGTTAAAGAATCTCAACAAAGATATACTAAGATACAAAAAAAAAAAACTTTTGGCAAATCATCTAATAAAGGGTCCTGCTAGACCCAAAGAAGAGGCATCAAGGTATGGTCACTGCAGCCTATTCTAGGGGTAGGAAGCTGAGCTATAGAGTGGTGATTTGAATGGGGAAGTGAGTGAGTCAGACATAGAAGATTAAATATGTTGAATATTACATAATTTTTCTGGTTTGGAAAACCCAGAATATATACTTCTATAAAACCAAATGGGTGTAATAGTGGGAGTTAGGGGGGATGAGGAGGGTTTGGAAGGGCCAAAAATGGAAAGGGATTGTAATGTTAATGTGATATATATGTGCACAAAATACTTAAGTTCATTGTAAACACTATGAATCACATATATATTAATAAAATTTGGGAAAAAATACAAAAAAGGCAACACCCAGCATATTCAAGGAACCATAAAAACCTGCTTTCTGAAATTGCCAATCTGTATCTATACTTACTATCAATTTAAACCATTACATCCAGAGGAAGAACAATTAATACTATGTAGTCTTGTAAAATGCTCAATATAGAAATAAAATTTCTTAAATACAGCTAATTCGAAGAAGAAAATTTGTAAGGTATGTCTCAACTTTCAAGCCAGAGACACACACTATTGATACTCCATTTGGAGGCAACACACACAGTGCAATAAAAGAATCTGTAGCTTAGAATCTTAAAAGTCCTAGGTTCAAATTTAATTCAGTACTTACTAGTTTAAGACCTTAGATCCGTCACGTAAGTTTCAAGTACATTCATGAATGTGGATGTTTCCAGTGAATACTAAACTCCTGATCATAAGACATCAAATATATCCTCATTTTTCTAAACAAAATAAAGTCCTAGACATATGACATCTTCTCTACCCATATAGGATGCTTCTTCTTCTAGAAAGGCAGTGGGCCCTTTAAAAGTTTTCAAAGGCTTTCCTCAAGGACCAAGTAACTGAAGAGTCTTCTGCCCTCAGGTTATTTTCATGAGTCAGTATATCAACAGATTTGCTCAAGTTTTGCGAACAATGGTTGAGAAGGGCTTCCATGGACCTACTCCCACACCCCACCCACTCCCATTTTCAGGATCCTCTATAACACAAGATCTTTATAAATTAAATTTATTTTAAAAACTAGAGGCTCTATTATTCTTTTAAAAAAGTGTACTCTTCCCTCACCTTTAGGTCTATGGAAAATGAAGCAAGAGGAAATTAGGCAAAAGTAGAGCCAGAAAATATGCACTCTTTATTTTTAAATTAGAAAAAAAATAAATAGAACATTACATAATTTAAACGCAAAATATTCTGGATAATAAGGAAAAAATTCATGTTCTTCTAAGTAGAGATTAGGAAACAATAATAAATAAATGTTCTAAATTATTAAACATATTTACCTTATGAAAGCAGTGGAATAAAAAAGCCTTTTAAGGCAGTAAACACATCTATGATACAAAACTAAAACACACTCAAACTTCTGTTGCTTATCTATTCCAGGAGTTTAATTACAAACATTTTTAATTTTGAATGTTTACTATGATTGCTGCTTGTGGATGAGAAAACTATTTTCTTAGTTTTTGGTTTCTCCATTTGACAGTTTGGTACCATTTGTATAAGGAGAGACAGGTGTTTTACAAAAATAGCTGGATTTTTCTCACGGAATGCACTTAAGGGCAGGAAGCTTCTTAGAAAGATAAAAAATGAAAGATGCAGAACTTTCCAAGCCATCATGGCAACAAAAAGGAAAGCAGAGATTCGCTAAGAAGGAAAGCAACACAAGCAGTCAAAACACGGGCTAATGGGTTCAGTAAAGAACTGCCCTTCTGTAAGACTAGAGAAGGAGAGAAAGACAGTTGCGTACACCACAAAATGTTGCCCATTGCCAAGAAAATCATTAGGGAGAATATGCAACTGTTGATGGACAAAAAAGAATTAACAGCCTCTGAGATCCAGTTTCATACGATTAGTAGAAATAACATCGGGACTACTCTAAGAATATATACAAGGTAACATAGTGTGAATCCCCAGCACATCATCATTGAACCTCTGGGGAGTGCACAGCCCTCCCCACCCTCTAAAGTTAATCACAGAATATTACAATGGGAGAGTTCAGGCTATCACTTGGTCCTAAATGAATGAACCAAAAAATTCAGAAATGTTGTAATGTGTACAGAAACCCTACATTATAAAACTAATTAAAAAGCAGTAACGGGCTTGGAGCATAGTTTAGTGATTACAGAGTGCTTGCCTATGAAGCTCTGGTTCAATCTCCCAGCGCCACACAAAGACTGGGCCACCTTGGTATTATAGGCCTGTAATTCCAGCGCTCAGGAGGCTGAGACAGAAGGATTGCTGTGAGTTCAAGGCCAGCATGGACTACATAGTGAGTTGAGGACCACCCCTGACAAAATAGGACCCTGCCTCAAAAAATTAAATAAATAAGTCAAAAGGTACTACTATGGGATCTTAAAAGTCTTACCAATGTCAAATATAATTGAGTAACCACAGTGCGGAAAAAAAAAAAAACCTTAACACAGCTGCAATAGAGGACCTCTTCCCTCACCAACATTAGCACAAAAGGAGGTTCTCCTCACATTTCTCCAAACTGGTGACAGGTAAAAATTTTCTGGGCTTGATGCAGAATTATACATTGGCAGGAAGAAATAAAAATCTGTGCTCGGTGCTATTTATTAAAAAAAAATCAAAGCTAAACTCAATATTTTCTCATAGGAACAATGACAAGAGTTAATTTTCAAGCCAGCCGTCACCACAGTTAAGTAATGCAACTAAAATATGATTTTAATTGATGATTTTTCTCACTAAGTATTGAAGCTACCTAAATAGTAATTAGATTTTTATGAAAAAGTCTTGGTTTGCAGCCCTACATGTATAATGTGAAAAAACTGTGTCCTGAGTTTTAAACAATTAACAAACTTTCATTTCATAACCAATGAAGGGACAGTAGAAGAAAACTGAGATATTTCCATTTAGTGAGTTGCCTTGATCAGAAAAGGAACCTAAAATATACCAAACCACAGCTACTGAAGAAAAGTCTTCTAAATAATCTCTCTCATTTAGCAAACATTTGAGTTCAGCCCCATGCCCAATGCTGTGCCCTTCCACAGGGAAAATAATTTTTCTAAAGCTAAATGCAGGCCCAGGAATGCAAGAGTTTCATTTCATCTTGCTGAATACATCATACACCAAATCCTAGTACTCTGAGATTCATACACCCCTGTCTTGATTGCCTTGCATTACCTCTGCCTCAAAACACACCTAGTGTTGTTATTTTAAGTATTATAAGGGAACAGAAGAAATTAACATTCACTAAGTGCTCAGTATACTCTCATGTGATCTTTATATCCTTATAAAACAAGTGAACATTTTCCCTGAAGTACTCATTAAGGAAATGATGTTAAATAACTTACCCACAGCACCAGTAAAGAGAAACCAAGACCCTGAACTCCACTATTTCAACTAACGTGAGGACTCCTCCCCCGAAAGAAAGAAATTAAACAGGTACCACTGGTCTACTGACCACTTAGTATTTTTGTTAAGAAGTTACAAGAGCAAGTTATGTACAAAATAGACCCTCAACTCTTCATTTCATAGTATCAACTTAGTATTCAGGAAATGCACTAAGAAAAAGGATAAGAGGTCCCTCGAGGTGAATCCTGGCTTCATTTCCTAATTCGTTTTCAACACTGTCTAAGATAAGGACTCCTTTTATTACTACCATACTAGCATAGCTAATTAAAAACTTCTGAAAGTTACCTCTCAAAACAAGATTTTTCTACCAGCATAAAAAAAAATCTCTGCAGGTCCTCAAATTTAAATAAATTCAATTTTTACATGACAGACAAGCCTGACTCCAAAGCAACTGTTACCAACTGCAGTTGAGTAAGTTATTTTATAATGAATTCTGAACAAAGTCTTGATTCAAGTGTAGTAAAAATGGAAACAAAAAAAATCAATGTCTAGACAGATTTTCTATCTAAAATTTTCCATTACAAGCTTAGAAAAAAAAAAGACCTCTGTACCGAACACTTCAAGTGTTCCTAACCGAACGTGATGATAGGCGATTACAATAATGCATTGTGGCTGAAATCTGTCATGTAACCACCAGGACATGCTAACACTGAAAAATATTCCATAAATTACTGAATATTCTTTTAAAAGAAGCCGGATGTCAAAAGAATGATACAGCTTCACATAACAGACATTTAAATTTTTTAAAGGATTCTCAGAGAAATAACGTTCTTAATTGAAAACAAATTTGGAAAAAATAATTGTGTCTCTAAAATACAGTAAACATTGACACATGTCCAAAACACATCCCACCGCAAAGATAACTGTCTCTAATACCGAGAATAAAATAAATCAAACATTTGCACTCAAATGACTACCAAATTTTGAACTGAGAAAATGATGTCATGTCAACGTGGTTTTTTGGGTTTTTTTTTTTTTTTTTTTTTTGGTAAGGTTCCAGTCCAAAAATAAACAGCCACGAGGCTCATCCACTCAGGTGCGGAACCTCATGAAAATCGAGGCTCAGGCGCAGAGAAGGCGGCTCCTCCGAATCCCGCTCCCGGGCGAACCGTCCGGAGCCCCGCGCCCGACGCCGCGGCCTCGCCCACCCTCCGCGCGCGCCGCGCAGCGCCCCCTGCCGCCCTCCGCGCCGGGCGGCCCCGCGCCCACCCGCGCCCGCGCAGCGCCCGCCCAGCGCGCCAAGGCCGCGGCGCCCGGGGCGGTGGCGGCGGCGCGGGCCGGGCGGGCGCGTCCCCTCGGCGCGGCACCTACCTACGCCGTATTTCTCCTCCTCCGTGGGGGTCCACATGGCCAGGCCGGGCGCGGCGGCCGGGCGGCAGCGCGGCGAGGACGGCCGCGGCCCGGCGGTGGCGCACCGCGAGACGCGGCGGGGCGGTCAGGCGACGCGGGGCCGTGGGCGGCGCATCCCTCCCCGCCGCCGCGACTGGGCCTCGAGGCTGCGCGGACGACCCGGGAGCCCCTGGCGGGCGCGGGCTCGCCACCTGTCCGCGCCGCCGCGCCGCGCCGCGCCGCTCCTCCCGCTCGGCAGCGGCTCCGGCGCCGCCGCGGCTCGGCTGGCTCGGCGGGCTCGCGGGACGCCGCGCATGCGCCGCTCCCTGCGCGGGGGCTCGGGGCTTGCCGCGCGCGCCCACCCGCCCCCCGCGAACGAGCGTGGCCGCCTCGCCCCGGAGGCCCGCCCGAGGGACCGGACCCCAGCGGGACCGCGCGGCCGGCGGCAGGCCCAGCAGGGCCCGACCCGCCCTGCCTCCGCCCCGGGATGCGGCGACCCGAGCCAATGGCTGAAGGCCTCCATGGCCGGATAGCATCACTGGGGGAGGGCGGGCGGGGGCCCGAGAAGATGACCGAAGAGACGTCTTCATTTATGTCACGGACTCTTGCGGGAACGTAGACCCCTAAGCCGTGACAGGCGTGGAGGGAAGCCGCCTTCCCAGCAGCTCTCCAAGGAGTCTGTTCGGAGGGCCGGGCCCGGCCACGCGGCCTTCCGCACAGCCAGAGCCTCTTGGTTGGTTTCCCGTTCCCACTCCTCTGTCCAGTGCACATAATGACAGATATCCCCAGTTTCCTGTCTTGGTTTCAGGCTGAGCCCACCACAGATGACCACACCATAGAAGCACACCATAGGCTCCAGGGGAGGGCAACTGGTGACTAGAAAAGAAAGGCAAAGAGGGAAGGCAACGGGCAGGCCTTTAGCTCCTGCGTTCTAGCTGCCTGCGCTCAGTCTGCACTGTTTTCTTGAAGCAAAAGGACATAGCACACTTTATGGAGAGGTGGCCTTCAGCAGAACCATGCACCTGCTCTTCGGTTCCCACAGCATCCACTCTGAGATTCCCCCGGCTCTCAGTCTACTCAGCTCTCTCTCTCTCTCTCTCTCTCTCTCTCTCTCTCTCTCTCTCTCTCCCTCTCTCTCTCTCCATGCGGCCCTACAACATGTGAACTGGTTCTCAGCTTGCCTCTAACAATCTCTGTACACGGCCTCCCTTCCTCTCCATTCACTCTTCTCTGTGTTCTTGCCACCACCCCATTCACTGTCTCCTCCTCCTCAGGATTCCA
This sequence comes from Ctenodactylus gundi, assembly GCA_004027205.1. NCBI lineage: Eukaryota > Metazoa > Chordata > Mammalia > Rodentia > Ctenodactylidae > Ctenodactylus > Ctenodactylus gundi. Next base: position 58,064 of record PVKB01005500.1, on the reverse strand, counting down.
AAAACCTGCTGTTCTGCTGCTCCTGTCTCCCGTTTTCTCCCATCCTGATACACAGGTTCCATCTGCTTCCACAGGAATACCTACCATCATAGGACTCTGAGAAGCTGAGGCAAGAGAATTATAAATTCAGTAAAGCCCAGTCTGGGCAATTTGGCATTTTGGCAGGATCTCGTCTCAAAAATAATTAAAAACAATTTAAAGAAAAAAAAAAAAAAAAACAGTCTGGGTGGAGATGTAGCTCAGTATGAAGGCCCTGAACTCAATCCTCAACATCTCACACACACACACACACACACACACACACACACACACACACAGCCTGACCTTAGCAGTAGTCACTTGCTCCCATTCCTTCTCTCTTCTTGCTATCTGCTCTCACCAACTGCAAAGAGAATCACCCACTTCAGTTCGTTTTATTTCAACGCAATTTATTGACTCTCAGTCCCAGAAACTCTGATTACTGAGCCTATCACCTCCTGAAAAGTACTCTCCCGGAATGGCCCAGGACTGTCCTTAACCCCAGGTGCAGGCATCTACTATTCCCTGGTATTTACTCTGCCTTTGCAAACTATGTATCCCTCATCCAATATTCATTCCTCCCTTAAAACACAAATTGCCCTACCCTCCATGTGCTGTCTCAGAGATACCTTCCCCAGGAAAATTACCCTGATACCTTGGGTAAAGGGGATTTTTTTTTCTCTCCTACAGGTCTTTCCTGTAGCATTTATCACACACACACACACACACACACATACACCACTCCCATATTCCTCTAAGAAATGGGGTATAAGTCCATCTGCGCGGGAGACAAATATCTGTTTCCTTCTTCAATGGCAAGGATTTCTCTTCATTATTTTGATGTCTCATAGAGGCTAACACAGTGCCAGCCACCTAACAGGAATTTAACAGGAATTCTTTGGTGAATGATCTGCCTAGGTGTTTGCAGAAACCTTAATCACAAGTCTCCAAATTCAAAATTTTGAGTTAAGTAGAATAAATTTCCTTGATACAAGTGCATTGATTTTAATTAAAAATTCATTGATGGAGACCTACTTGGGCTCCCTCTTGGCATCTCGGCCAGAAGCTTTCCTTTTTTCTCTCTCTCCTTTCAGATGGAGACCAGCTGGGATCTTCATTTGGCTTCTCAGCCAAGAGCCTTTTCTCTTTTGTTTTATTTGACAAACATTTGCTTGCTTTGAAAAAGTAAAAAATAAATATTCATTGAGATTCTCACTAAGTAGGTATATAAAAGATAAAATGGTGGGACAATTTATCTAAGAAACAAGTCCTCGAACAGTTTGACTTATGTCACTGTTACTTTTGGGCTTACCTCATTAGTTTGGGTGATAAATTTTAACTCAATGAGTGAGGCAGGGGCCAAGCTTTCAGCAGAAAATTCTTTCAGACTCGTGTCTATTAAAAAGAGTCTACAACCACATACAAAACACATACAACCACATACAAAAATGCAGACAGCATTATTTTTCCCTTAAATAAAATTTAAGTCATAAACAAATTGCGTAAGAGTCAGTCCCCCATCACCGTTGATGAATGAGACTGACCCTCCAGATAGCTTAATAAGCTGTGCCTCATATCTTCTCTCCTTTCTCTCTGCTGCCTGGAGAATCAGACAGCATTTAAGGAACCAGCCAGGCTGATGACTCAGCTCATAAGACAATGTGTGACCACAAAGATGATGTTTATCCAGGAGCATTCTGGAGGCTCTTGCGACTGGAGTCGGCTAGCAGTGGGTAAGTGGCACATGATCCTCATTCTCCCAAGAGTTTCTAACAGCAGTGCCAGAGCAGCATTTGCTTCCCTCTCCAATGCTGTGTCCAAGCTGCATGATAAGAAAATTTGAGAGAAATACAGAAGGGAAAAGGGCAAATCCAAGAAAATGCAGGTGATAGTAGTGCTAACCAGCTTTCTCTTGACTGAGAAGTGCCAGCAGTCACAGCTTCTATCCATAAAAATCCCAGGGGGCATGTGAAAGAATGTATTACCTAAAATTATCTTTGCCCTGCTGAGTTCCTCAGGAATTGATCTTCTCTGCTCAGTAAGCACCTGCAGAGTTAGTTTCCTTCATGGGAGAGTGACATCGAAAACAGTCTCACTTTTCTGTCACTTCTTATATCCCCACAAAGCAACAGGCAGCATTGGAATAAAGAGCTAACCCAGTAAGAGAAGCTGACAAGGTTAGCATCCTTGCAAGTGGGATCTAAAGCAGGTAATGGTATTATTACTATTATGTTGCTTTAAATTTTATGCATCTGAGTATCTATGCAGTGGAAAGAGGGTAGGGAAGAATGTGAAAGAGAAACAGATTTGGCAGTGCAATATTTCATTATTTTTCCTAAAATGACAAACTTCAACCATCTGTTCCTATTTTATCAATCCATTCAAAATATTATTAAAATTTGCATTCTTTGCAGTTAGCCAGCATCTTCAAGTGAGAAGTAACCAAAGTGCCTCTGATCTCAACTCCTGGAGACTGATCTGGTACTTCTGGATACATTATCAATCTGAATTTCTACTGTGAAAAATATTCCCAGATGTGTCTGTGAATCCTCAGCACTTCTTGCCCACCCAAGACTGTGAACTACCTAGAGACAGCAACATATTATTTTTATATTCCTCTTCAGTGCCTATAATGTAGGCTCTAACACATAGTATACAGTGTGATCAAAATATACAGCGAATGTTAAATTTTTTAATTATGATAATTAAAGGCATATTGCTATTAATGCCCCCTCAACATACTCCCCACTGTGCCAACATACTTATCCCATCATTCTTGCAACTTTCTGAAGCAGTCCTGGAAGCCCTCTTTCATATCTTTAGGAAAGCAGACTCATAAAACACTAGAGTATGACCTCAGTCACCTACCTCACCAGATCTGGCACCATGTAATTCCTGGCTGTTCCTCAAAGTCAAACGATCACGAAAGTTAAACATTTTGGATCTCTTTAAGATTTGAGGCAGTCACAGCAGTGCAACTAAAGATAGGGAAGACAACCTCAAGAATTTTTGCAAAAAGTAGCACGAATAATGGAATGAGTGTGTTCAAAGCAAGCAGGAACATTTTGAAGAGGATTAATAATGATGTTTCTTTTCCTGTGATTTTTAAAAATGTGAACATTCACCATAATTTTGATCACACCTCAGAGTTGCTCAGTAAATGTTGTTTGAATGACTGCATTAATGAAGGAATGATTTTACTTTTCTCCAAGAAATGTATACCTTTGTTCCAATAAGATTTTTGTCTGCTTACTGTTTTTGGCCAGAAAAAAACAATGCAGGTAGATTTTTTTTAAATGAAATAGCCCTCGAAGTTAGGGCAAACAGATAGAAACTTGGCATTACTTAGTTCTCCTTTCCCTTTGGGGGAAATAACTGTGCCCTTGAATTTCTGCACTAAGTCACCAAGGAAAGATTGAAATTAAAAACCTCGGAGAGTAATTAGCAACAAAACATTCTAGTGTCAAGAAGCAAATTTTATGGGAACGTATTTATAGTATTAATTGGGCCTCTGTGTAGCCAAATGGTAAAATTATTGCTCCAATACAAAGAGGCCCAAAAGAGAAAAGGAGCCCAAAATAGCACACATATTGCAAATCAGGACAGAGATAATTTCTTTACGCATAAAAAGCAACCAATTGCAATGTCTTCACCAATTCGCTTAACTGCAAAACAAAGCCTGTTTGTTTGGTGCAGAACCACCTACTCCATGTAGGAATTGCTATCAGACTGGGGCTAGAAAAGGAACTGAGACCTTGTTCCAACCAGTTCTTTATAGTTTCCATTTTAAAGTATGAGAATTTTGAATCATTCATTCACCAAAAAAAATTGTGCATTTGTTACGGACAAGGTCTAAGGAAGAAAATCGTCATGGCCTTTCCCATCGCAAAGTTTACCATCTAGTTGTGAGGAAGAGAAATTGAACCAATTATTTCAGAAGTGAATTTCTGATTACAGACCTAAGAACAGTTTACATAGGGAGCATCAGCCAGAGAGCCTGACCTACTTTGCAAGTCAGGGAAGACTTCCTTGAGGAAAAGATATTGAAACTGAAACCTGACAATGCAGATGAATCAGCTAAGTAAAGATGAAGGGAAAGTGTTCTAAACAAAGGGAGCAGCATTTGGGAAGGTAGATACGGTGGACAGGGAGCTTAATGTATCCAAGGAATACAAAGGTCAGAGCAACTGGGATGTGTGTGAGTAGCAAGTAAGTGAGGAGTACGAAAAATATGACTAGAGTTAGGTATGACTAGACAGGGTTAGGTCTTGAGGCCTTGATGGGTCACATGACATTATCCATTGCAAGGCCTTGGGTCAGAAGCCAAGATAAGAGACATGAGTAAGATCTGGCTCCAAGACCCATAAGGAGATCCATGGCCTGCTGAGCAAAAAAACAGGAAAAAGCCCATCCTTCTGAGTGCTGGACTCAGAGGCTCCGCTGCATATTCCCCAATTCCCTGAGCACTCAAGAGAGATTACACTGAAACATCCAGGATTATGACTCACCCAGGACCACTCTAGTCTTGTCCTTGAGCCAATTCCTCTTTTATTCTCAAGACAGACTTATGCGCAGATTCCAGCCCTCATCTCCCAGGCTCAGAGACAGAGAAGAACTTACCTCCCTGTCAGGCCTACTTTTCAGAATCTAGGAGGATTTCTGGGACCAGTGCTTCAGCTTTGTCTCAACATCTTGACTGTTACCTACAATCCTGCACATGTCAATGGTCCAGAGAAAAAGTAATGCCAGGCATTCCTGGAAGTAATTGGTCCTGAAACTTATCAAGAGCTGTTGCTAATCTCATTCTTGAGGAACATGTATTAGAGAATGCAAAAAAAGAAACTTTTAAAAATTTTCTCACAAAAGCATAATTTGGACAGACACTTAAAACACCCAGGATTTTGATCCAGGCAGCAGCACAAGGAGCAGTAATTACTCTATCATCACTAAAGAATAGCAACTCTTTAAAAAGATGGAGATGATTCTCCAGTTAGTACTAAGGGTGATAGATCAGAATTGATAATAAGCAGCCATTGATTGTGGAAAAATCAGAGGACTGATCTTGACCTAAAAACCTGCCATTTCAGGAGTCTCAGCAGTTTCTTTACGAGAATTCATCACTGGATGGCCCCATGCTCAGACCACACCTGCATTCAGTCTTCCACCCATGACTACAGTATCTTACTGCAGAGTTAGGTTTTTTTCAAGTTTCAAATGACCTAGAAATGAGGAATATAACTGGGCTTTGGAGTCAGTAGTGAACTCACATCCAACTCCAAAAACTTCCAAGCTGGGTGACTCCAGCTTCTTTCTCTATCAAAAGAAAATCATAGTAACTTATGGAAATAATGCTTGCAAAACTCTCAACATTGAACCTAATATGGGATGAATGTTCATTAAATATTGGAACCTTTCTCCCCTATCCACCAGCTCAGACTACGTCCCAGAAATTCCAGGCAGCCTGTTTCTGTGAGACCTGCTTCTCCTCCAGGCCTATGAGAGCTGGTTTATTCACCCTTATCCAGCTGAGCTGGGGATATCTGCGTCTTATGAGCCAGCACTTAGTTCTGCACCAGCCTCTTCCCTCTCTTTAACACCAAAAGGTATTGATTCTTTTAACTATCTCCATGAAGCACCACCCTCAGGAAATTCATATTCAATCAATTCTACATGGCAGCCAAATCCCCTCTCTTATGCACTCTCCCTAGAGCCTCAGGTCCGCAGCTGCAGAGGCATAGATCTGTTTCATTTTGCACTTGCTTAAAGGTCAAACATGAATTTCTCCCCATTATTGTACTGTGTCTTGCCACATAGACTCTCTGTTTCATGGATTAGTCACAGTCTTGCTATCAAATTAAATATTCCTCAGTGGTTATTTTTAGAGAGATCTTTTCCTGACTCTATACGGTGCAATGATGTGTATGCACCCACAGCTCTGGAGTTCAGACTTTACTTATGAGGCCAGCTTCAAAATGAGTGAGGGCTCAGGTTCTTCTAGAAAGCAGCAGCCAAAATATGTAATCCTCCCTGCCTTCGGTGATCAACCATTCACTACTCAGTTCACTAAGAGCCCAAAGAACTGTGACTTGAGCAAAGATAACCATGCCATCCCAACTCTTATTTGGCTGTCTCTTCTCTCCTAGTACAAGGACACCAAGGATAATAGTACCATCACACCTCGCACACTCATGAAAGCCTACTCCCAGAAAACAGCCTATCCCCCTTCTGACTGGAACCTGAACCAGTGGCTACATCCCTGCCTTTTCTGTTTACACACTTGGGCCAGCACCAACAGAGAAACAAGGCCTTCAAACTAGAACAAAATCTCAGACTTAGCTGGGATAGGTAGGCATAGGAAGAAGATACACTATGAGCAGTCTTTTTCACCAACTAGAAGGCTATGTGAAGACAGGAAGTTATACATGTGTAGGCTTTCAGGAGCTCAAAGGTAGCCAGAGTGACTAAATTATAACTCGAGTCAGGATTTAGCATTTCCCCTTAGAGTATGGTCTGTGGGAAGGCAGTAGATTTCTCATTCCCAGTGTTCCCTTTTGTTCCCTTCCATTTGTGGGTCTTCACTGACTGTGACATGTGGTGCTTCACTACCCAGGTTATGTAAGAATGGGGGAAAAGGAGAAAAGGGTAATTCTTAGATCAACACAAGACCCATTTGACTTTATTCTAGCCTGCCCATCACGAAGCCTCCATCGCTGAAGAAGGTGATCCTTTGGCTTCCATTTGGATTATTCTTTTGCAGCTTGTCTGGAAGTTAGATTAGGAAAAGGAGCTACTTACTGGAGTACTGGAGGCCTTCTCAGAGATCCTCTGTAGACTATAAATGCTTCAGACATTCAGAAGCATGGGAGGCTGAGTGGACTGGAAAAGTCCAGGGAGGCCTGGCCAAAGGGGCAAGGCTTTAGAGGATGAGCATAGTTGGTAATTGCCCAGGAGTACATGGAGGCACTGTCAGAGGAGGTCTAATCAAGGCACAGAGGGAAGATGAGGCAAAATTGTATGGGGAAACAATGACAAAGCCAGTATGATCAAGGCCTAAAATTCCCTTTGGAGAAGTGGCAGTAGGTAGAAGCTGAATACAGAGAATTCTGAGCAGTCAGTGTTGACTAGACTAATCGATTGGTCAAGATGTATCCCTGAAGGCTCTTCTAGGTCCAAGGGAAGTGACTATAGGCAAAGTCAATGATAGATCAGAGGACAGTATGTATGAGACAATGTATATGAGGTCTTCAAGAGGAGAATATAACTGAGAAAAACCAACTAGAGGTGGAAAAACATGCAGGAAGATACAAAGCTTTGACACTGGACCACAACAGCAGCTAAAGGCAGTCCTGGCAAAGCCTAGTAAGCCACTGAGAAAGCTTAGTGGGAAGGGCACAGATGTGGGTCACTAGATGGGAACTTCTTCCATCAATGAAGAAACTAGAATCAGTAAGTGAACAGCTGGGAAAATGAGCATCTTATTTAACCATCAAGGAAAGATAAACAAAATCCCTTTCTGTCCCATCAAAGTAAAAAAAAAAAAAATGATAGTGTGAGAGTAGTCTACTCCAAGCAAGGTGTTGGGTTTATCATCCTACCAACAGCATTGCAAATGGATATCAAGAAAAGTAAAAACTTTTAGCTCTATGAAAATATAGATCAGGATAAGTTCCAGTTACATAAATATTTGGTATAATCCTATCTATAAATATGAAAAATAACTCACATGACCACCAATAGAGGATGAATTGACTGAACATGATTATGAAATCAACAATAACCATGTAAGCCATATACCACCGTAGAGAATATCAATTATATAACATTCAGTGGAAAATAATCAGGCCCAAAATTGTTCGTAGTGTGGTTATGATGAAGCAAAACAAACCATGTGTAGATACAAGCCAAAACAACATACATCAGGAAGTAGCCTCCTTTTTCATTTTTCAGTTTCCCAATGAGTATGTATTGTTTCTATCTGAAACATCTTAACTACATAAATCATGCAGCTTTCTCAGGAGAATAACATACATATTAGGACCTAGATCTGGACAGCACTGGAGCCTACCATCCCATCCTCCTGCCAGTGAACAGGGAGTTCATGGATTTCTGTGCCTGCTTCATCTTCTTCAGTCTGACTCATCTACTTGTATACCCTGGCAGGCCCAAACTTCCCATGACACAGGGCAATTTTTCTCTTTCTGTGTGACAAGGGAGATTTTTGGTCACTCAGGGAAGCCCAGAGTTCCACAAGGGCCCTCATGGTATGCTTGGAGAAAGGCTACCACTCCCCCTGCACTGTGCACCTTACCTCCATATCAACAGCTCCATTCCACCCAATTGAACTTTTAGCCCTGGCAGTCCATGGAAATACCCACACTGAGGCTACCTAGGATGTTTGTGATGGCAAATCTGATGATTGCTTCCCTGCCCTTGTCCTACTTTTTCTGCTCAGCAGAATTCAATACTGCAATCATCCCTTTCTTGAAACACTTGCTTTTAGAAATTTATAATAAACTATATAGTCAGCCCTCCATATCTGTAATTTCCACATCATTGGATTTTATCAATTTTTGGAAGGAAAATATTTTTAAATTGTATCTGTGTTGAACATATAAAGGCTTTCTGTCATTATTCTAATAATAAATAAATAATACAGTATAACAGCTATTAATTAGCATGTTGGTTAAATTTATTAGGCATTAGAAATGATCTATAGAATTTAAAGTATACAGGAGGTTATGTGCACATAATGTGCCACATTATATAAAAGACTGAAGCATCAACAGATTGTGACATCCACAGAGTATCCTGGAATTAATCTCCTATAGATATTGAAGAAAGCCTGTCTTCTCTTAGTTTTCCTCCTACCTGGCTGCTCACTCTCGGTCTATATTCATGAAAACTTCATATCTCCCCAGTCTCAGCCCATGTTTGATATTCTTTTTCATCTTTCTCCACATCCCCTCTTGTTTGGTATTGTGATTTTTAATGTCTTCCAAAGCTGTGGCTCAAGCGCCAACTCTTCAGCTACCTTCCTGATACTTTGGTGACTCATCGTATCTTGAAAAGAAAGTGATCAAAACTGCCTGCCCAGTCTCAAGAAGCAGCACCTCCACCTTTCTAGCAAGTCAGGGTGCCGCATCCTTAGCAACCATACTTAATGTGCTCTCTCTCTCTCTCTCTCTCTCTCTCTCTCTCTCTCTCTCTCTCTCTCTCTCTCTCTGTCTCTCTCTCTCATGTTCCTTAGTGAGTTCTGTGACTCCATCTCCAAATATATCCCAGATCTCCATCCTCACAGGCCAAACCACTTTCATATCTCACTTGGAATCCTGCAGCCTCCTTCTTGGCCTGCTTCCTTCCACTTTTGCCCCTATTATTCTTCCCAGGCAGCCAGAGAAATGTCTTCAGTGAGCATGACAGAGCATTTTAATTTTAAAAAATCAAATGACCAGACTAGGAAAATATGATGTTTAAAATTAGAACTGTACAAGTTGCAGAGAAAGTGCTCTTACGCGAGAGTGGCTGCTGGTCAGTATCCCTTTGATGGTTCTTGAGTTGCTTTACCTATCATTGGTCACAATAGCTTCTTGTTTCAAAAAATAAACTCCATATTGCTAAGTGGATGAGGTGCTCAGTATGCATTACCAGATGATGATGAAGACAGTGGTGAGAGTGAAAGAGGACAGGGGATGGAGAAAGGCAAGACATAGGTCTCAGGCAATTGGTCTGCCGTGACTCAGAGGCTGCTTCCCACTGGTGTATCATTTCCTCTTCCCAGTTTGAATATCATCACATTTTTTCCTCCTGTACTGGGGATGGACTCAGAGCCCTGCACATGCTAGACTGGCACTCTACCACTAGTTACCTCTTCAGCTATTGGGTTGTTAAAAACTATAATGATGTATTTTTCTATGTTTTTCAAAGATCATTTTTCTATATAAAGAATGAAGATCAATCAGTGACATTGCCTGTCTTGTTTGATAATCTTTTGCCATCTTTCAGTGAGCTTCGTAATTCCTCGTGCGCAGAAGGACCTGTCTTTAGTAGCGAAACACTGAACAAGGTACTGATTTACAGCCTCATCTGAATGAACATCACATCACACAAGGAGTTTTGAAGACAGCGAAACAAGTGGAAGTCTAATGGCACAGGGTCAGGTGAGTATGGCGGGTGTGGCAACATACTCATTCAAGCTCCAATAATTCTTGACAGATCATCACACCTGTGTGTGGTGTTACTTTGTAGTGATGAAACACAACTCCTTGATGATTAATAAGCTCTAGATGTTTCTGGACGATGGATCCATTCAAACCATCCAACTGCCAAGAATGAACCTTGGAATTGATTATTTGATTCCTTGGTAGGAGCTTAAAAAACACAACACCTTTAAAGCCCCACTACATTGAGAACACAACCTTCCTCTGATGAATGTCTACTTTCAATGTCATTTAAGGCAAATCATCACATTGGGACCAATACCATTTGCATACCACATTGTTGTAAGCAATCCACTCCTCATCACTAGTTATCAGTTACTTCAAAAAAGAGGCATTTCCCTCATATTTAATGAGCACATTCTAGATTTTTATACTTGTTGTCAAATGAACTTCTTCGAGTTCATGAAAAACCCAAATATCTAGTTTACTGATGTATCCCAGCTCGTCAGGTGGTCGTGAAGGCTTGAATGATGGGTGTTCACTGTTTCTGCAATCTCATATCATGTAATGTGGGCTTTACTCAGTCAGTGCCTTCGTTCTGACATCATCAGCTTCAGTGGGCCCCCTGATTGAGGAGCATCATTGAAGTCAAACGATCAGCACAGAATTTCATGAACCATCATCGGCACTGGCATTCTTGTAGAGCCTTGTCACCATAAACTGCACACAAGTTTTCACAAGCTTGACACACATTCTTCCCAGTTCCACTATTGCTGAAAAGTCCAAGTCTGAAGTATCTTCTGAGACTTAACACAAGCATAGGAATTGCCCTGTGCTCTCCTAGAGCATCCAGCCACTGTCTCAGTTACCCTTAAAAAGGGCCAGAAGAGATTATTAGGTGAGTCCCTCGAATCCTTCCTCTCTGCCAACCCCAGATGAAGCTGAAGCCAAGTGAGAGAAAAGCAAAGCTGGTCTCTGGAAATGTAGGCCAGCCCAGAGTTCTCCCAGAAAGAAGGTGTAACAAGGCTTCTTCTTTCCTTTAATAATTTCAAACTGCTAGATGGGCTCCCTCCAGCACAGATGCCCTTTCCCCCATTTCTTGGTCGCCAAATCAATTGCAACCACCTGAAAGCTCTGCCCTGGGCAACCCCCAATCTCAATGATACAATATCTCCAGGTTAAACCCCAAACATCCTCCTCTTCCAGTCAAGTTCTGCCTCCCAGTGACACATGGTTCTAAGTACACGAGGCTTTTGGGGGGATACTCAAGATCTAAATGATAGCACTGTCCCAAATCACTTTCTTAACTTGTTATTTCCTTTCAGCCTAAGGGTTTCTAAAGGCTTTCTGATGTCTCTATATAGTGTCCATAATCAGACTGGTATTTATTTTTTCAACCCAGGCTGATTCAAACTCCAGATACAGCAAGGCCCTTTCCAGAAGCATGCTGTGCTCTCTCTGCTCTGACCTTCCCAAAGTCCTTTCTTTCAAACTCACTTCAAGTCCCGAGGCCAAGCAAAGCTGCAACTCTCCGCCCAAGACCTGCAGCATTCCTGACTCTGAGAAAACATGCTGATGTGGAGCAACATAATGAGAGTAGACATATCTTAGCTACTTTTTCATTGCTGGGACAGAATACCCAACACCTATAACTTAAGAGAGGAAAGGTTTGTTTTAGCTCACAGTTTCATAAGGTCTCCATCCATTCATGTGAGGCTGGCAATGGTGATAGGGTCTGGTGGAGACCTAGCTGGAGAGAAGCTAGCCTCACATGAATGGGACCAAGAAGTGAGGGAAAGGCACCCACCCTGGATGTGGGGGACCCAGTTGGCAGCTTGAACCAAGTAACGGAAGGAAGAAGAAACATTGTTACAGCTTCTTCATGAAAACATTGCCTCCAAATATCAATTTGCTCTTCACTTGGCTCCTGCTTCACTTCACTTTCTGTCCACAATGGGGTGAGCAGCTTTCCCACCTCTGCCAAGTGCTTCTACTCTTGGTGGCTGCCCATGAATGCATGGTGTTGGTGTGAGACCTTTTGAAGAGTGAACTGAATAAATACTTCTTCCCTTAAGTTATGGATGGTAGGTTTTGTAGTTTGGATCTGGAATGGCCCCAAAAGCCTCATGTACTTAAGCTGTGTACTGTTGGTGGGTGGGGCCTGGCTGGAAGGGGCGGATGCTAGGGGTTTGACCACGAGTCTTGTGTGCTGGTTTCACCCTTCCTCCCTGACTTGGCTTTTCTCTGCCATCCTGTAAGGATCTCTATCTCTTGAGCACTGGCTCCAGCTTCAGCTCTAGCCCTAGACCTGGCCCAAACTCTGCCATGTGATTCCACCATTTCCCAGCCACCCACCCGTGAACAAAATGAAATTTTCTGAAACTGTGAGCTAAAATTAAGTTGTGGATGTAAGGTATTAAGTTATAGTGAACAAAAAGTACTCAAGACATTGGGTATTCTGTCACAGCAACAAGAAAGTAACTAAGACAAACCTCAAAGCTTCCGCTATTCCTGGATATATTCTTGTCCTTGAAGAACTGCGTTTGACCAGCCCAGGATGAAAACATCTAGGCAAGTGATTACAGAGGCTTCAGAGGTGCAATTTTTCTCTCCAGGTAATGGTACTCTGAAAAGAAAACATCAGATGCCCTGAAGTTAGAACCTTCTAGATCCTTCCAATCCTTATGCCATCTTCTTCTGCTCCTAAAATTGGACTGTCTTCAGGAAGCTTTCTTTTGCTTATAGCTCCAGCTACTAACTTTCTGTGTCATCTTGGACAAGTCAGCTAACTTCTGACTACCTCCCTTCCAGAAGGCAAAAATGCACACTCCACTCTTCCTCTAAAACTCTTCTATCCACTGCTTCCTTCCCATCTCCAGGAAGCTTAAATTGGGAAAGATTCACTCTATTTACTCTGACTCTTTGAGGGAACCAGCTTGATCTCCAGGTTAACAGAAAGACCTTCCGGAGTTGGACCCTGAAAGGTTGGTGTGGAAGGAACAATGCCTGTTTCAAAGGAATATCTTGAACTCCTCTTCCCTTGGCAGTACTCTCAACCGAGGCAAATGCCTAACCTGCATTGATTCATGTCTTGAATAAAGGAGGGGCTTGTATCTTTCCAGTGAATATCATGATACAACTGAGATATGATACAACTGAGATCATGATATAACTGAGAATCTCTGCTCACCCCCACCCCAGGATCTTCCACCCCAAAATCCACATAACTCCAAAGAGATTAATCTCCAGTTACAGAAACTCACTAATAAAAATCAACTCCTTTCCTAAGCCAAGAAAGGAGTCTATAGAACTACAGAATCTTTCTCCAGAGCTAAGTTATATCTTACTGCATCTTGATGTGGAAACAGACATTGTCTGTGTATTAATAATCCCAGTGAAGTGGGAGTTTTTTTGACACAGGGTCTCAGTCTGTAGATCAGGTTGGTCTTGAACTCGCTATTTAGCCCAGGCTGGCCTCAAAATCACAGCAATTCTCTTTCCTCAGCCTCCCAAGTGCTAGGATAACAGATGTGTGCCACCATGCCCAGTTTATGTGGCACTGGGGAATGGAAGCTAGAGCCTTGCACTTGCTAGGCAAGTGCTTTAATCACTGAACTATGACCCCAGAACCCCAGTGAGCTTTGTGTCCATGGTTTAGTAGAGTCACTTTATTGCCAAAAATAAGATATTAAAGCCATCTCAAGAGCCGATGTTCCTGAGTTAAGGGCCAGGTGAGGGCTGATTCACATTTGGCCAGGCTATCATAGTTCCTGGACCAGACCCCGTTCTGAGTGGTCAGTAGTACAGTTGAGAGAAAGATGCCTGCCATAAGTTCTGTTTCCTGGTGTCCCAGGAATCTGCTCACACACATACTTCTGTCTAAGGGAAGCTGGTTGAGAACAGCACTCTCCAGTTACAATGGGTCACTTTTGTTCCTCAGGTGCTCAAAGACCTTTGGAACTGTGGTCTTTGAGTAGCACATGCCATTCTCTACATGAGATGCTCTACCTTCTATGCTTCTTTTTTAATCAACAACTTCTTGTCCTCGATGAGTACCCCCTATTTCAGAGACTTCCCTGACCCTCTGTCCCTGCATGTAACCCACTCTTGGGCTATTGGCTCCACCATTACAGAAGGAGTCTCATCTGCTTAGCTTGTCTCAGCCAAGGGAGGCCTGCCCACAGCCAGTCCATTCCCTCATCTAGCTGGTGAGTTTCTCAGATCTTTGCCCCACAGGTTCTGGCACCCTTTACAATCACATGAGTTTTCTCGACCTTCTCATCGGCTGTTGGGCAGAGTTCCCTCTGCATCGACTGTCTCTTTGGTAGCCTTGGCAGTCCTGGTAACCCTACTACACAGCCTACTCATCCCCAATCTAGAAAGGACCTTCACAGAGAGAAAAATTCTAAGGGCAAGTGGCAGTTCAGCCAGACAGGAGTTTTGACTGCACGTTCTCCCAGGAAGACAGCTTCCTTTCTGAGACTAACCTGTGACTCGACAGTTCCCTGAATGCTCTTATGCACACATAGCCTTTTGTGTGAGGTGAGTTTTTTGGAACCTGTGATAGACTGGGAGCTATAGAGAATGACAATTTTCACAGTCCAGAGGGCAGGAATTGCTGTCTATATGCTTTGATAAGAAAATAGAGTGATTAAAGGTGTTAGAGGGAAGGTGTGTCAGTTACTTTTTCATTGCTGGGACTCAATACCCAACATCCACAAATTTAGGGGAGGAAAGGTTTATTTTAGCTCACAGTTTCAGAAAGTCACAGTCCATTCAGGGGCGGCCGGCACCAATGGAAGTACATGGCAGAGGCAGAGGTGGAGTCAGCTTCTCACAACATCACAAACAAGAAGACGAGTTGAGACTGGTTGTGTTGGATGATATCTAAGATGGCGCCTGCCAGAAGTTCTGAGAGCGTTCCCCTCTGGTGTTTACCAAGAAGGATGATTGGGCCAAGTCAGTTCGGCCCTTGTGGACCACACGTGATCTCAATACTGTTGCTATGCACACCTGGTGCCTGCCTGCATGAACATCCCCGATTGGCCTAATGCCTGCTTACGTGGACACCATGCACCTGCTCTCCCCTCCTTGCCACATTCTTCCCCTGTCCTACATAAGTCACTGTACTTCCTTAATAAAATGAGTTCCTGCTTCAAAAAGCTCCCAGCTGCACCTGGTACACTTGGGATGAGGGGGCCCAGCTGCGCGCTCACCTTTCCTCTCCCCCAGCCCTTGTGTGGTGTCAACACGCCCACATAGTTGAGACTAGTAGACCAAGGAAGGCAGGAAGCATCTTATACATCCTTCCAGATCTCCTCCCCGTGATTAGCCCCTCCTGGATCCAGGTGTGGAAGAGGTGGTAAACCCCCACTACATGTCATTAATCCTAATTTACGTACCGTTAATCCAATTTGCATGCCTGTAATCCACCCCTCCGGGCTAGGCCCCAATCTCCCAACAGCACATGGTTCTATAGACAATCTATAACATTTAAATACATGAAACTTTTGGGAGACATTCCAGATCCAAACCACAATAAGAGGAGAACCCAAGATGTTCGTAAAAGGTACAACATCCAACTCATTTTCAGGGAAGTACCTGGGTTTAATCCTTCCTAAGAGGCGCTAAGCACTTCTTGCCCAGGGTCAGGGGGCAAAGGCCATAGAAGAGCACTCCAAGGGCCCTTTGTCTGACAACCAGGGACACAGAAGAAAGATAAGGGGAAGGAAAGGGCAGATTTGTGATACTTGCAACTATACCAAGTCAGGAAAGGGGTCAGATAACATTGAAACTCTTTTAGCAGTAATAGTCTTCCTCTTAGGGAAGAAATTATAGAGCCTCATGGTCCTGGGTTCAGACTCTGGCCCTGTCACATACTCCCCAGGAACCTGGGCATTTCTTCTGGTACCATTCAAGATCCAGTGACTGTGTCTGCCAGATATGCAACCTCTAGCCAGGAGGGCTATTGGAGTACAGAAAAGTAAAGGAAGCCGTATGTGAGATCTACCTAGTATACGTGAGGTGCTTAAAATCTGAGCTGCAAGCTGTGGCCAGGCAGACCCAGCACTGAGCAGGCTAGCACCTCAGTCACCTGGCCTTTCTCAATGAGTCCTGATAACTGCATTGAATTCTAGCAGCCAAGATGGGGAAACAAGGCCCATGAGTTAAGGTTCCATCACATGGAAGGGAGGTTGAAGTGGGGCAGATCCCTACACTAGGCGATTGCTTCATGGTGTGGATGAGAGACCTGACTCACTCCTGCACAAAGAATCTCTTCTAAGTATGAGGGTTGATTCTCTCTGATTTGCTGTATAGGCCCTTTCAGCGATGGAACTGTCATGCTCCTATATGTAGTCCCTCATGTGTGCCCTGTAAATAACTCCTTACCTATACTCCTGAAAGTAACCCCAATAAATGCATTGGTTCACCAAGATGGCCTGTAGTCTGCCAGCTGTGCCCTATCTGGGGTGAATAGATGCTTGTTTAGTTATTTCTCCAGACAACTTTTCATGAAACATAGTCAAGGAAGGGGTGGGGACAAGGTGTCTAATCTGCTGTGTCCACACAGCTCTTGCACAAGAGCTAGCTTTGCAGGATACAGCAGGTTTTCCGATGTCTCCCCTACTGTCTTCTCATCTCCGTCACCTCTTATTTACCTTAATTTTCTCTGCCCATAGCAGAAAGAAGAACCTAAGCCTGCCTAAGATCACCAGCCATTTGGCCCTTGCCAGCCCCAGGTTACTGCCCACAGATAGTACAGACAGCTACCTCTGACTGTCCCCACAGAGTCTGGACACTCAGAAGGCAGTGACAGTAGAAGACAGCCTGGAAACTTGCCATGTTAGAGCCTTCCTTCTTCCCACCCCTGCTCCCCAGCCATAGAACTTTGCAGTTTATTTTGCTACTTTGAGTTTTGCTTTTTCATATATAAACTCAAGATCGTGGTGCCTGCCCTGCAGACTTGGAGATGTATATTGCCAATGTCTAGTACAGTAGTACATACATTTTTAAGTACATAAATTTTCATTCAATTTAAATCTCAGGAGAAATTCAGTATATAAGGTAATTCTGGCTATGCATGGTAAAATAATCCTGTAATGCCAGCCCTCTGGGAGACTGAGGCAGGAGAGTTGCAAGTTCAAGCTCAGCCTGGGCAACCACATCTGTATTAGTTTGGGTTCTTTCAAAAGGAAGAATTTACAGAAGTTATAACAAAAAGGATCTGTTCAGAAGGCTTACAAATCCGAGGATAGAGATAGTCCAAGATGGCAGCCTGCTCATGTGAGACCTGGAGTGTCCAATGGCTGCTCAGCGTGAAGTAGAACTCCCATCCGGGACTGCAGGACAGCTGGTGAGAATCTGCTGCGGATCTCAGTTGTTCGAAGAACAATGGCAAAGACCGGAGACTGAAGATCAGCAATAGGCAGACAGGCGCAAGTTGAGACTGGAGTGAATCTGTGATGAAGACCTATGTTGTGTAGCAAGTCGGTGTCTGTAGACAGTTGTGAAGGCGAGAGCTTTCCCAGAGGAAGAAGCTGTGACAACCTTTCTTCTTCCCTCCTTTTATACAGTTCAAGTTCCCAGTTGGACCTCCCACAACTGGATGGATGCTCTTCCCTCATTTGCCAACCCACAATCACTCACACTCTAATCCAAGCTGGTTCTCAATTCTCAATCTAAACATAGTTCCCAAACCCTAATCCAGGCTTGGTTCCTGATTGCCTCAGGTTGACATACTCTCTCCAATGGTCACAATGTCTTTGTGAGATTCCATCTCAAAAAAAAAAAAAAAAAAAAAAAGGTCTGGGGACACAGTTCCACAGTTCACAAAGTTCAGTATAAAGACCTTAAGTTCAATCTCCAGTTCCCAATCTCCACCAAAAGAAAGGTAACTCTGTTGGAGGGCTGGGATACAGCTCACTGGTAGAGAACATGCTTAATGTTATGGTTTAGATGTGGAATGTCCCCCAAAAGTCTCACATATTTGGATGCTATAAAATATTTATGTGCTGTTGAGGGGTGGGGCTTGGTCAGAGGGGTCGGAACACTGGGACTTGGCCCAAATGGGTTAAATCACTGGGGCAATACCCAGAATGATAGCTCTACCCCTTCCTCTCTGACTTGGCTCCCATTTGCCATGCCGTGAAGAGCTCTCAGGCTATTCCCTCACTGTGTGTGTTCACCTCTGCTGGCTTCCCATGAATGGAATGTGACTTTCTGAAACTGTGAACTAAAATAAATCTTTCCTCCCTTAAGTTATGGATTTGGGTATTTTGTCCCAGCAATGAGAAAGTAAATAAAACAGAAATTGGTACCAGAGAAGTGAGGTCATTGCTGTGACTTTCCTCTGTGACGTGGTTTAGAAGCCTTTGGAACTGATTAGCAGGAAGAATTTAGAGAGATTTGAAGATGCTGGCTTCAGAAGCCTTAGAATACTATAAGCCAAGCTTATTGGGAGATTATGATTGGAGCTCAGAAGACCTGAATGCAGATAGAAGTGTGGATTGGAAAAAGCCAGGCTCAAGAAGTTTCAAGTGGGAAGGAGGATGTCGTGGTTTGGATCTGGAGTGTCCCCCAAAAGCCTCGTGTTCCTATGCATAATGTATAAGGTTGGGAGTGGGGCCTGGCTGGAAGGGGGTGGGTGGTTGGGGCTTGACCTACAGGGGCATGTGCTGGTTCAGCCCTTCCTCTCAGTCCCTCTCTTCCACCATGCTGTAAGGATCTCTGCCCCAGGAGCTCTGGTTCCAGCTCTAGCTATAGCCCCACCATGTGATTCCACCATTTTCCAGCTGCCCACCCATGAATGAACTGAGACCTTCTGAAACTGTAAGCTATAATAAATCTTTCCTCCCTAAGTTGTGGATGCCAGGTATGTAGTCACAGTGATGAGAAAATAACTAAAACAGAAATTGGTACCAGAAGTGGGGTACTGCTGTACTTTACCTGACCATGTAGTTTGGAAGCCTTTCAAACAGGTTTGTGGGAGGAATTTGCAAAGGTTTGAGGATGCTGGCTGGAGAAGCCTTGGACTGCTCTGAGCCAAGCTTGATGGGCACAGCAAAGTTAAAGATATTAGCATTAAAAAGAAGCAAGTACTTGGGAGCAGGACTATAAAAAAGACAGTTTGAAGGGGTTTCAGGAATCAACAAGAACTCCACCCTTTACCAATTAAAGGGTGGAGATACAAAGGACCTTGCTCTTAGAATAGTACCCCAGGGCATGCTGTCGAGCCTAAGGAAAAAAAAAAAGTTTGCCAGAGTTTAGTCTGGAGATCAACCGTCTAAGAACTCAGAAGCCTCCATAGAGATTGTCCAAGGGGACTGGGCTACTGCTCAAGCCAATGGCAGACCTTTGTGACATCCACGCAGTCCAAGCTTTACAGGTTTGCAGAATGTGCAGGTTGTGGGCTCGAGGAAACTTCCACCCACATTTCAGAGGAAGCCTTTGGAGTCCAGACAATGTGCCCTTGGAAGGACAGTGCATGAAGTTGTGACAGAGAAGCCTAAGGTGTAGTAGTGGAAAACCCAAAAATATGGAGATGCCAGAAATGTAATTATCAGCTGAAAAAGGCTACAGGCCAGCCCCAAAGGCAAACCTACAGCCAGAGGCAATACTGTAAGAGGGCAGCCACCCAAGCCCTTTGGTGCTCACATCTTGCCACAGCTTACATGGGTGCTGGATATAGAGCAACAAATTTAATGAAACTGCAGGGTTTGGCTATTGTTCTGCTTTGTTCCAGCTTTGGTCCTATCTTACTTTATTGTTATTGTAACAGAATACATGACGTCTACAACTTAAGAAAAGAAAGGTTTATTTTAGCTAATAGTTTCAGAAGGCCTCACACAGTCAGTGCAGGGGCAGGCAATAATGGTGGAAGCACATGGCAGAGGCTGAAAAGATGCTTACAGTATTACAGTCAGAACGCCAAGTGAAGCAGGAGAAAGTTGGTGTCTGGAGACCAAGACAAGGCTAGCGCTTTCCCAGGAAGAAACTGTAACAATGTTTCTTCTTCCTTCCTAAGGTACTTAGTCTAAGCAAAATTTCAGCCTCCCAAACCCAGGGTGGGTGCCCCTCCCTCACTTCCTGGCCCACAAGTCAATAACATACACCTGAGAGGTATGCCATGGGCACCCCTCCAGGGGCACAAGGTGATACAATCCCTCCAGGCCAACTCCCAAGCATCTGCCCCTTCTAGTCAGGCCCTACACAGTTCCACAGATAATCCCACTATAGCCAAATACATGAGGCTTTTGGGTGATATTTCAGATACAAACCATAAAAGGTCTGTCTGCTTTCTGTTCTCCTATTCCTCCTGTTTGGATTGGAAATGTTTACCATGTGCCATTGTAGATTGTGACTACTTAACTTCTCTTTGATTTCACAGGAGTTTGCAGCTGAGAGTTTGCCTTGCATCTCAGAGGAGCCTCTGGACTTGAACTCTTCAGCAATGCTGAAACTGTTAAGACTTTGGCAATGCTTACAAAGGACTTAATGCATTTCACATAAGGAGATGGATGTGAATCTTTTGGGGGCCAGGTGCAGAATGTTATGGTTTGGATGTGGAATGTCTCCCAAAAGCCTCGGGCATTTGGATGCTGTAAAATACCCATGTGCTGTTGAGAGGTGAACCTGGCTGGAGGGGCAGAACACTAAGGCTTGACCCAAAAGGGTCAAGGCAGCAGCTGGAAGGGTAGCTCCACCCCTTCCTTGCTGACATGGCTCCCATTTGTCATGCTGTGAAGAGCTCTGCAGCTCCAGCTCCACCCCCACCATGTGTGTTCACCATTGCTGACTGGCTGCCCATGTATAGACTGTGGCCCTCTGAAAACTATGAGCTAGAATAAAACTTTCCTCCTTCAAGTTGAGGATGTTGGCTATTCTGTCCCATCAGTGAGAAAGTTAGATATCTAACATGTGGCAGGCCTTGGTGACATCCATGCACCATGGGTTCAATCTTCAATATCATAAATAGTAACACTGTTGGGAGCAAATGTGGGATGCCCAAGGACTATTGCATCCAAATCCTGGGACTTCAGGGAATTTGATGTGAAAAGACCTTGTTGCAACTCTTGTCAGACAGCCCTGAAACACACTGGAAATGCCACAGCAACAGGAGGAGGTAGATGGATTATTTAACTGACATCAAAGCTGGGTATATCTCCAGGCAGGGTAGTGAGGGAAGGGGAGGGACATACCACACATGTCAAGGAGAAGGAAATAGAAGCTGCTATCAGGAGTCTGGTGTCCTACCCCGACCACCCCTCTCTGACTTCCTACAGGAGGGAGATGAGAAAATAAGAGACACTCTTGGTGTGACCACTCTCACCTGTCATGCAGTGTAATCTGTTCTTCAGAGAAAACTTTGCTTCACCCTACATCGGCCAGCTGCAATGCCTCTTCCCAAAATCTGGCTTGCCCTTTGAGTTCACATTATCACCACATCCGGGAGGCCGCTTTTGTAGCATTCCTTTTCTCTATCCTCCTGTAGCACGAGGGAGAGGGCTAAGAGCTTGGCGCTGATTCTCTGTAGCACAGGAATTGGGGAGTAAATAAGATGAGCCATATACAGTACAGTCATGGCATATGATACGGTGGGTAGGTATTCAGTAGGCAGCGGCTGTTCATTGTGATGTTGTGTCTCTTCCCCACCCCACAGATCCTGCAAGCTCGCACACATAGTAGGTGTCCACTAAATGCTTACCCAGGTGACCAGCAGGTGGCTCCACATCTCTAATTAGCCTTTGTTATGGGCCACCAGCTCCTCTGAGTCCCAGAAAACTGGTTCCCATGAGTCACCAGCAACCTTTCCCTGGTCCAAGGAAACTAAGGGGAAGACCAGGCAGGGCGGCTGGATTGAGCAGCAGGATATATCACCTAGCAGATGCTGATGACCAAAGCCTTTGAGCTAGACCACTGCCTCCCCTTCTCCATCGTAGCTGTGTCCTGCTGAGAGTAATTTCCACGTAAGAGAATAAGAAACTGAGGCCTAACAAAGTTTATGATCTTCCTGAGATGACAGCATATTCTTCACAGTCCATCCACTGGTAGCAATTTATCTGCTAAGGGTGCTGAAATAATCTGGTCCTCTTTAATCAACATCTCACTTTACTGATGGAGAAAGTAAAAATGAGATTAGCCTTGACCAAGGCCTCAGGTAACCAAAGTTCAGTTGTCCTGACTCCAAGCACCCCATCCCATCCTACACACCAAGTGCGAGGTAGGCTTTCTACCTGTTGATGTTGAATGTAAGAAGTAAGCATGCTGCCCAGTGAGACAAAGGGAAGAATTTGGCCCTGGGCTTGGAGGCAGTGGTGAGGACCCACTAGGAATGCAGACCCTCAGTCTAAGGCAACCGGTCTAGAGATAAGACACATAGGGTTCTCCGCCCCACCCCCATGCCTACCACGAGGGAAGTTTCAAACAGGCCTGAAAACATTGAGACTCCAGGACCAGCTGCAATAGGTTGCATTTTAAGGCTCAATTCTGACGCTGCAGTGAAGGGGCTGAATGGAGGGTGAGGGTGGAGCAGGGCTGGTATAGAATAGCAATGAGTCAGACTGCTGGAAGCCAGCCAGCATCAGCATCATTTTCTGAGGACAAAGTCAGGGCTACCTCTCTCGGTGTCTGTCTCTGTCTCTCTCTTTCCTCTCTACCTCCCTCTTACATGCTCATATGCAGGTATCTCACACACACACACACACACACACACACACACACACACACACACACACACACCTCTATGGAATTCTCTCCTGAGAGTTCCCAAGGAAGCCACTATGGAGCCTGACCAAATGCCTGTGTGTCTAAACTAGCTGATGTGCTTAGCTTCTTAGCTTACCTGACAGTAGCTAACGTCAGGGATATGCTCCCACCTCATAGCCATACTGAGGCCCGATTTACTAAGTGTAACTTAGCCCAAGTCCAATCTCTCAGTCCTGGCTTGTCCTAGCTTGAGAACTCCATCTAACGCCAGAGATCAGGCAGCAACGGGGCCCAGTGATACACTTGTCCTGGAGCCAGATTCCTCACTGCTCTTGGAAGTAGCCAAACAGACACAAGAGGTAAGGAAGCAATCCTTCCATTATCTCCCCTGCTAACTACCTCTGTAACAGCCTCTACCACCTCAGCAGAGGAGGCGGGACTCTTTCTCCCCACAACAGTGAGTGGCAAAACGTTACCAATACAAATCCCTCCCTGGGACTGGCACGTAGATACCTGTTCAGATGCCTGCCCCCTCCAAAACTTCTGCAGCTGTGATCTTGCTCATGGAGAAAATCAGTGTACCAGGGAATCCAGGCTAGCTCCAGGGAGAAACACAAACTGGTAAAGCCAAGAAGAAGACAGAGTGTGAAGTTCTGGGCCTAGCTATTTTTCTGCCTTCAACCCTGTGAGGTATCAGGCACCCTTCCTGGCTTGCACCAACTCTCTCTTGGCTTAAACTGCCCCATGACACCTTTTCTTCCTAGAGCAACATCCTTCCTTCACAGACCATATTTAGGCCACAATTCAGAACATATTTGTGTTATGTTTTGTTCTTATCCCTCATAAATGTAAAATTCTGGAACAACCTGTGTGTTACTTTCACTGTTGCCTTCCTTGTACCCAGTATGAAGTCTCAGACCTAGGGAGGACTTAGGAGCTAAGTCACTAGGTGGACCATGTACACCTTTGAATCTGGTCAGCATTTCACCAGACAGAGATATGCTAAAAGGGTTGGCATGGACACAAACTTCTCAGGGATCCTCAAATTTAACTGGCCACCCTTTACGAAATCCAGAGCTAGAACGAGGCCCCCAGAGAACCACATGATGCTGTTCTGGAAGGCAAGCCCTTGGGAGTAAAACCCTATGGGTA
Source organism: Ctenodactylus gundi (assembly GCA_004027205.1). Taxonomy (NCBI): domain Eukaryota; kingdom Metazoa; phylum Chordata; class Mammalia; order Rodentia; family Ctenodactylidae; genus Ctenodactylus; species Ctenodactylus gundi. The sequence continues at coordinate 34,032 of PVKB01005500.1, read as the reverse complement.
GGAAAGGCCTAATTTTCTGGATAAAAAGTCTCAGAGGTATACTGGGGCTGGCTGCTTTTCCGACAACTCTAGGTCCTTTTTTCCAATGGCTGGGGTGACTAACAAGAGTTGGGCGTAAGCCATGTACCAGGCACCCCACTAAGTATTTCACATACATCATTTGCCCAAATCCCCCAGATGACTCCACCATGTAAGCACTCTCATCTCTAGCATAAAGACGAAGGAGGAACCGACGGAGTTGGGGAAGCGGAGGGACTTGTTCAAGGTCACCAGGCTGGGAAGCAGCAAATGCTTCCCGAGTGCTTGCCTGTCCCTTGCCTTGTTATTTCTCTGTACCCTCCCCCACACCCTGAGGGAAGGGGAAAACCAGGAGAGAGCACTGCCTATGCCAAATGAGCGCTTCGCTAATGGGAGGTTTCAAGATTGAAGCTGGGGAAGAAATAAGAGAGTAAGGACCCCCTGAAGGCTGCCCACAAGGGCGCCCAAGGAATAAGGGTCCTCTCTTGACGGAATAGTGAAAAGACAGTCTTCCAGCATCCCGCCCCCACCCCTCCTGATATTCTTACTGCCAAATGAAATCTGGCAGCTTCTGAAAATAGCTCAGCACTGCAGCAGGCACTGTGCCCGCCCTTCATCAGGCTGGCATGCAGCTGGGGGTGGCCACCGTGGGCAGATGCTGGCATATGTGGGGCCAAGGGTGGGTGTCACACACAGTGCACAGGGGCAGCACAAAGCCAGGCATATGTGGCAGGTGACATCCCTCAGCCCCTCTGACCTTTCCACGCCTAATGAGGCTGCAGTGACTCTGGAGTCAGTCTGGCATGTTTACCAGGCCTCTCCAGTGAGAGCGAAATCACTAGTAGGGGTGAGGAGCTTACCTTTGGCTATTGTTTTCATCCATGTAGACAAAGAAAAGCCCAAGAATCAGGGTAAAATGTCAAAATGGTGTTTATTAATATATGATGTAAAACCCAGCAACACTGAACTGTCTGGCATGGTCTCGGGTTACCCAGCCAGTGAGAAAGACCAGGAACCAGGAGTTAGGCCAGGTATCAGGCACTTGTTGAGCCCCATAGCAAGCACTCAGCCCCTCAAAGCTACCCTGGGTGGGGTGGGGCTAGATAAGCCTGGATCAGTCAGGAAAGGCCCTCTCTGCTCCAATCAGGCTGAAGCCAGGGCCAGACTTCCGGAACATGGCTCAGCAGCCCTCTACCACCTCAGGGCTGACCTAGGGTGTAGGAAAAGATCCCTGGTTAATGTGAAGCCAACCATCTCTCACAAAGTATAACAAAGGAAGCCCATAACATCAACAGAGGGCCTTTCCTACCTGGGATCTTCTAAGGACATACCTGACGGGGCAGGGCAGGGGGCTTTTGCCACAGTGACAAAGTGCAAAGGAGTAAACATACCCCCACCCTCAGTTGAGATGAAAAACTACCCTTTGAGTTGAGGGGGTAGTGATATGATGTTTAGGTCCCTGGTCTTCTTGGGGGAGAGATCTGAGTGCCATCTGAGCTAGGGCAGCAGTAAGGCAGGGCTGGTCTAACCATGGAGGTTGGACCCAGCAGGATGGACCAAACAGGAGTGACCTTGAGAGGGTAGTCAGTGTGAGAGAGACTAGCCTGCCCAAGAAGACAGAGGTAGACCTTTGATTTCCCCTTCTCCCTCCCTTCTCCCTCTCTCTGCATTCTCAGACAGCAACACGGCTGGTCCCGGTCACCATGGCAACCAATGGCCTGCCGCCTTTCTCAAGGCCAAGTCCATCTGCCCATCCAACCGGGAGGTATCTCCCTTGAAGAAAGAAAGCCCAGTCACAACTCTCAGTGGCCTAGAATTCTAAGACCATGCCTCCAGCCTAGGCACAACAATGACTTATGCTGGCCAAAAATGCTTCAGCTGCAACAACAGGGTGCTTCCCAGCCCTTAGGCCCTGCATCCCTTTAGGGCCTCAGCCAGGGCTTTAGCTCTGGAAGAGATATTGAATCAGGGTCCTCCATCCTGACGTTCAAAATGATCCTTCTGTAAAAAGAATGACCTTGGAACTTCTGGCAGAGCCTTAGCACAATGTAGTCTGTCACACAGGCGGGCTCCTCTAACGCCCTGGCAGTTACTGGTTGTTACATCCCTGTGAAGATGAGGAGCTGCCTGCCTGCTTTTTTCTCCGCTTGTTGAGGAGACGGTTGTTAGAGGTCTTCAGGTCTTTGATCTTCACCTGGTCATAGTCCACCCGCATGGTGGCCAGGGCACTGGTCATCTCCTCCTGAGGATAGACAACACGGAAGATGAAGAGATCAGTATGAACTGACTTCCACAGCCATCACCCTTCTGCCTGAGCATCCCTTTACTAATGTCAGTGATAGTGATGACAGCCTGTACTGCAGAATACAGCCCTTTGTATCATACAATCCTCCCTATATCCCTTGTGGTAGACAGTAAGTTTATCCACTTGGCACATAAAAGTAGTAATTCTCTGGGACTATACACCAAGAGTAAGTGAAACAGAGAACTGAACCAGTGCCACCTGCTCAGAACCACAAAGCCTACAGAGAATGCCATTTTGCTGGGCCTGAAGACTGTGCCCTGGGTATCCCACATGACCTAACCTGCTAAGTCACAAGAGATGCTATGGCCAATGCTTGGGGTCAAAGGTCTTTCACTGAGGCCCTAGCCCAAAGTCCCTCTTCACTGAGGGAATGAGCCCCAAGCACCATCCTAAAATGGAGTAGTGTATCCCAAGGCTCAGAGTGCCATGGGTAGACCACTAGGAAAGTCACTGACACCTGTGCTTCAAGCCAAGAGGAAGAATCAGGGATGGAGGAATGGCTCAGCGGTTAAAGCGCTTGCCTAGCAAATGCTAAGTACCCTAGTTCAATTCCCCAGCACCACATATGCTGGGCGTGCTGGCGCATGCCTGTAATCCCAGCACTCGGGAGGCTGAGACAGGAGGATTGCCGTGAGTCCAAGGCCAGCCTGGGCTCCAAAGTGAGTTCAGGACCAGCCTGGACCACAGTGAGACTCTGTCTCAAAAAAAAAAAAAAAAAAAAGAGGAAGAATCAAACACACAGACTCTGGGGAGCTCCCACCCAGAAACTGTAGGGATACTGAGGCAGAGTCTACCCACCTTGACTTCATCCCAGTGGTCTTTGTCCTCCTGCAGCACTCGGGCTGTGTAGAGTGGGGTCTGTGGCACCACCATGGATTGCTGGAAGGATCCCCAGGCCCGTGGATTAGAGCCTGGAGGCATGTGGAACAGCACTGGCTACTCCCAGGCTGCCTCTTTCTCCCAGACTCAGATGGGGAAACCAAGGTTCAAAGAGGTGAAAGAGTCTGACTAGGGCAGTGGCAAAACTAGGCTGAAGGTTGAGCACAACAACGTATCTGTGAGTATACAGGGGCCCATTCTAGCTCTGCACCCTCGCCTCCAGCGTCACAACCCTCCCCCACATCAGTCCCACTTCAGCTCAGCACCCTGCTGGCTATGGGCAAGAAGGTGCTCACATTGATCCAAGGGTGGTTCATGAACTGTGTGATGGTCAGCCTCTCTGTGGGGTCTGTCTTTAACAGCAGGCGGATCAGCTGCTTGGCTAGGGGGCACAGGGAAAAGAGGGGGACAGTGAGGTTGCAGGCCTCTATTCCTTCCCACAGACCACATGCTCTGTTGGCCTAGGGCTGCACATGCTACAACAGCAAGCTACACCTGTGTCTTGTCAGGATAATTTGTTAAGCAGCAACAGATAAGTAATTCAGTGTAGACTGTTTATGATCCCCACAAGGGAAAGTGTGAATGAAAAATAGAAGTGAGAGGGTATTTTGAGGAAGCAGGTTTTAGTCCATTTGACAGATGTAGAAATTGAGGCTTGAAAAGGTTAGGTGACTTGTCTAGGTTCACACAGCTAGGAAGCTGGGGACTCAGGATTTGAACACAGGTCAGTTTTACACCAAAGGGATGTCTCCCACAATGAAGGCTATAGAGGTCCCAAGGGGCAGAGGGGTTAACTCACCCTCCTCTGAGACCTCAGACCATTCAGGTTTGGGGAAGCCATACTGGCCCTGGCGGATCCTCCTCTTCATCCCTGGGGAGATGGCCTGGCCAGTGTTGGAGTAGAAAGGTGGGAAGCCACACAGGCTAGGGAAAGGAGGAAGCCATCAGTATAAAGGGAGGGGGCAGTGCCAGGGCAGACCCATTCTCCACCTAGGCCCTCTGATGAGGGGACAAGCAGCTAAACACCACAGCAATGATACTGGCCCTCTGGGCTCAAGGGCACGAACACCATCAGCCCTTGGCATGAGCAAACCCTCATACAGCCTGAAGGAATGGTGTCTCATGAGCAGAAGGGAAGGACAGGCTGCCCAAGATGACACACACAAGCCCCTCACTAAGGACATGAAGGTTAGAGAGCAAAAGTAGCAGTAAAGAACATAGTAGAAGGTCAAGGCAGGGAATAGGCACGGTACTCACAGAATATACATGATGACACCCAGGGACCACATGTCACATGATTTGTCATACTTCTCTGGACCCAGGACCTCAGGGGCTGCCAGGGCACAGGGCATAGGAGGGCTCTCAGCTCTAAGGGTCTTGGAGTCCAGGCAAGAGCCTAAAGCCTGGGTAAGGGGAGATGAAGGTGCCCAAGCCAGGAGGCAGAGCACAACAGACTGGTGTCTAACACCTTCTGAGAAGGCAGCATGTGTGTGAAGCTGGAGAAGAAACAGCTCCCAGAAAAAAATAAATTGCTTTCAGATGGCCCCTAGTTTCCTTGGACTCTGAACCCCTCTGCTAGTCTCTATGCTGGTGAAGCAGGGAAGGGAAGACCAGTCCAGAGCTTGATGAAATCTGTTACAGGTGAAAGGGCCTCAGTCCATCAGCTGCCCTATGTTCCTTGCCTCCCTGAATGCACAGCCTAGGTCACAGGCAAGAAGGAGCCAGGGCATGGCTCTGCATTCTGCTCTGAGCTTGGTGACCAACCTACAGAGCCTTGGTCTTCCCATTTGTGCAATGAGGTCAGCAGGTGGGCAGATTTCTAAGATAAAATACAGAAAAATATGTACTGACCAACAATTTGCCACTTCAGCTGTCTCACAGGGCTTTTCACCCCTTCAGCAAACTCTACCCCGCAAGGCCTCTCCAGAAGAAGAGGCCAACAAACTTTCAGCACCCAAACTTCAGGTTAGGGGCACTTTCACCAGGGCCCTTTTCAGATTCAAGGTTGCTCAAAGCTTTGCTAGGAAGCAGATGTATGTACATCCCTACATTCCATCCTGGCTCAGGGAACCCACCCCCACAAAGCAGGTGACTTCTACCTTGTGTCCTTCTAATGCAGTGGGAAAGGCCTGCCCACATTCTGAATATGAATCCCAGGAAGCTAAAAACTAGAGAAAAACAACCTCAGTTGGGCTCCATCCCAAGCTGATGGCAGCCTTTTATCACGTATATATTTAGAGCTGCTGTGATGTCATTCAGCTCATAGGCCACAGCCAGAATTTTCCTGGATCTATTTTCAAAAGCAGAAGCTGAAGTTTGGGAGAATATTTTTGCAGCCTCCAGCTCTCCACGTCACCCACCTCCGTGGGACAGAGTTCTCTCCCTCCCTCCTCCCTGGGTTTAACCCTTTGCTTTCCACAATATCAGGCTGCACTGTGCCACCATAGCATAAGGTACAGGTAGGGAGATACCAAACACATCCCAAGGACTCACCCACATAATAGGGAGTGTAGCAGGGTGTCTGTAAGGCATTTTGGGTGGTTTCCTTGGCAAAGCCAAAGTCAGTGAGCTTAAGCACAGCGTCTTTCTCCCTGGATGTATAAAGCAGGTTCTCAGGCTAGGTAAGGAGGAGAAAATGTACAGTCAGGTACCAGATGGGGGGTAGAATCCACAGGTGATCTTTAGAGATTCCCAACCTCCACTGCAATGCAAAAATAGCCAGGTCCAACTCTTTAAATGACTTGGGCCTCGGCTAACAACAACACAGACCCAATACAGAGAAGCCAAGGTGACTGGAAGGTGACATTTTCATTCACAGGGGAGAAAGTGAGACAGACGTTCAGACAAAGCAGTGAGTGACCCAATGCCAAAAAGAGCATAGGAAGAGGAACTTGTGGTCCTAAGTCGGAGAGGCTGCCGTGAAACACCAGAATGAAGGTATGGGGGAAGGCAGACTGCTCAGGAACAAGTGTTCTCAAGTACATATCCCACACCCAGCCCAGAATGAAGCCTGCAAGGCCAGCAGCCAGCCCCACCTGAGGTTGCCCAGGGGAGAGGGCTCCCACCGTTTAGGCACTGTGCAGAGGTGATTCTTCCTGGCTGCAGAGCACAGGTGCAGGGGGAGGACTACACAGAGGAAGCAGCTCTTAATGAATGGGTAGGATCTAGGCCCACGCCAAGGCACAGGAGGAAGCCCCAGGCCCTGCAGGGCATTGGATGGAGCTCCAGGTTGGAGCCCGCAGGAGCTATTTTTCAGGTTCTAATTGAAATGATGTGACCTTGGACTGGGATAGAAACAGAGAAGCTGGGTTAGCATAAACAAAATCATCTGGTCTGCAGATTTTTCTCCCTTGAGGTAAAAATACATACATACATACATACATATATATATATATATATATGCCAGTGCCAAAGTAAAGTAAGGGTTCAGAAGATGGGTCTGCTACGGATCCATATGGATCCTGAATCAAGGGATACCCATATGGGTTGGTAGTACTCAGCCAGAGAAAGGGTGAGCTTTGTCAGTTGGCCTGCAGCCCTCCTCTGCCCAGGCTTAGGAGGAACAAGGCAAGGAGGATACTGCTCCAGGTCCAGCACAGAAGGTACAGAGGAGCATATTTTGCTCTGATGGTGGTTCACACATGCATGTTTATGTGGCCACATACATTCATGTGTATGCAAGATTACCTGGAAGATCCAGTTTTCCTGGGACAGGAAATATGAAGCACTGAGCTTCCAAAATAGTCCTCAAACTTACCCACTGAGAAAGCAAGTAGGCCCAGCAACTGAGCCTATCTGACTGTACTCCTCTATCGCTCAAAAAACAGCTTCTTTCTGGTAAGAAGCTGGCATTCAAAGGTTAAATATATTAAAATTATGACTCCACAGTAGACCTGACAGCATCAGCTATCCCTGCCTGAGGCCTGGCACATTGCCTGGGCACAAGATTTCATGCTGAGGAAGTGAATGAATGAATACATGAATCCCAGGATAGCAACTGCACAGCCTTAGGTAAGCCACTTAACTTCTCTTGGTGCCTCAGTTTGCTTGTCTGTAGAATGGATAGCGGTCCTTATCTCACAGGGTTGGGTGAGAGTTAAGTGAGATGCTTGTCACTGCCTACTTGAGGAAGGCAGGCAGGCAGGCAGTTATTCTTATTACTACTGAGATTATGCAATATTTGGGGGGGGGGGGAACAGGGAGATCCAACTGGCAAGAGCAGAACACAAAAACTGGAGCCGCATGAAGAGAAGCTGAGAAGAGCAGTTTGGGCCACAGTAACCAAGGAACTTCACTTTAATAAAAGTGAACACTGAAGCCACTAGAGGTTGTGGGGCTGGGATAGTACCTTTTCCCTGCTCCCCTAGCCTGGGTCCTCACCTTGACATCTCGGTGGGCAATGTTCCGGCTATGCAGAAACTGGATAGCAGTACCAATGTCCCGCATTATTTCTGCAGCTTCTGTAGGCACAGAAAGAGGAGGGAGTACTGATGTCAGTCAAAGGTCGGGCAACCTAAGGACCCCCACATTATCATCTCTCTTGGGCATGACCTAGTGCCCCAGCACAAGATGGCAATAGCAGTCCTGTGACTCCATCCTAGATCCCCTCTCCAGACACCCCCGTTTCTTCCATGGACATTCCCAGCCTACTCTTCAGGCCTCTTTCTTCAGGCCTAAGCTGCCTCTCTCCGTCTCCACATCAGGTCAGAACCAAGATGCTCCCAGGGTTATGGAGAGCATATCTCCAATAAGGTATCATGGACTCAGTCCTTCCTTGGAGGGATAGGTTCATTGGTCCCATCTTCTTTTGTTCTGATAGAAAGACTCAGCACAGAGAGGAGCAGAGCCTTGCCCAGCAACATATAGTAACTGTGGTGTAGCCCTCTTACTCTGACTCCCCTCACTGGTTCAGCTGCCTGTACATACCTCTCTCGGTGAAAGCCTGGTCACCACGCTCCTGTATCCTGCTAAACAACTCACCACCTTCCATGCTGCAAGAGACGATGACTGTGAGAAGGGGAAATCTGGCACCAACCTGCCCCTGCCCTGGATTACAGTCCTACCACTGCTCCTCCGGGGCTAGCTACTCTCAGCCTCCCTGCGTCTCACAGAACCTGGTGCATGGAGGCTGTGCATAGTAGGCTTGGGTAGACTGATTTGAATTCCAAGAACTAAGGAAAGATGGTAGGTCAGATTCCTACCAGGAAGCCTCTGTCTTCTTAGTGACCTGTCTATCTGGCTACAAAGCATTCAGAAGCCGCAAATTTGTCCAAGTCTCAAGTTTCCCAAATGTGAAATGAGATATCAATTTATCATCATCATGATCCATAGTTCTCCGAATGCTCATTATACATTGCATCTTGGGCTCTGACCTTCATGTACACGCTGTGTGATCCTGTGCTAGTTCCCTCACTTCTCTGACTTCTTTGTGCCTCAACTACATCTTTTGCAAGTGGAGAATAATAGCACCAACCTCACAGAGTCATAAGGATTGAATACGTGATATACATGGGGTACTTTAAACAGAGTCGAGCTCAGGGTGAATGCTACTTTAAGATCTTCTTCCACATTTTACATGTAAGATACCGGAGTTCAGAAAGATTAGCAGCTGCCCACGATCCTACTGCTCGTGGGTGACAGAGTCAGAATCGAAACCTTAAATCTGAAGAGCTTGCTAACTTATGGATAGAAGAGGGACTTGAGGGGCAGAAAGAGAAAAATGAGGCCCATGTGGGGGCTGAGGATCTGAGGAAGGATGGGACAGAGGCTCATGGCCAGTGACAGAAGCCCAAGGTGGAGGAGACCACTGTCTCCTCATCCTAGCCCTCATCGCCCAGCATCTGACAGGACTACAGGAGCACAAACTCAGTAGAAGGGAGAACGCTGAGGGAACTGTGTGTGCCACACTCTTCCCCAGGCCTTTTACTCATGCAGCCCAGAGTTTGTCAGCCTTTCAGGCCATTCTACTAGCCCTCCTCACAGAGTAAAAATTATGCCCAGGGAGGCCAAAGGGTGGTCTCTTTCCCACCCATGAGGGAGTGTCGAGGTGGACAGCTCCATAGCTCTGTGGCAGGGCCTGTGGCTGCCCACTCTACTATCCCTCAGGGGGTGGGATGATATCTAAAGCTGTTGTTTAAAGAACAGAGGAATCCCTAGAAGGGCAGGGAGCTTGGGAGACAGGGATACTGAAGGGGCTCTAAGGCAGGATGCTGGCATACCATTCCATGACGATGAGGAGGCAGCGCTTGCCATGATGCATGTTCTCGTACACATCCAGGATACACACAATGTGAGGGCCACCGGAGGCCTGCCAGTGGTGGTCCACCTCCTGCCGGGCCTTTGGGCTGTCATATAGGAGCTGTGGGCAGGTGGGCAGAGAGAGCATCAGGCTCATAGCCTCCACTGCCTCCACTTCACAGACAAGGAAATGTATGCTCAGAGAGCCCTTTGACCTGCCCAAGGCCACATACCACACGAGGGACAAGATCAGATTCAAGTCTGGGTTTTCCTGCTATAGGGACATGAGCTCTGGACTTAAGGGTCAGCCTTGGCTGCAAGGAGCTTGGCCAATAAATCCAGGAGTCCCTAAGAGGTCACTGACAGTCTAAGGGACTCTGAGGCCAGAGAAGCCCCTGCTTCCCTTCTCAAAGGCGGCAAATAAAGTGGACATTGAGTAGGGTTTATAGTGAAATCATGTAACAGTCATATGACCGCAGCCCAGGTATATACATCCCTCAAGCCTCATTCTTACAGTGGGATGGCACATTGCCCCATTTCTTAGGCCAGGCTGGAAATTGTGCATGTAATGGATGTAATGGCACCCTGCACAATCTAGGCCCTCTGCTATTCCCATGATTCTTTTCTTGTTCAGCACCTCTCTGTGAAAGTGGAATGTGATAAAGAAAGGCTGGGGTGGGTGGGGAGAGTGGGCACCGGCAGGCAAATCGGTCCGAAGGCCCTGGCATGACAGAGGAGGGCTTCCCAAGGAATGGCTGAGGCCTTTAACCATCAGTTCACCTCTCTGGGGGATCCAGCCCCACGTGGAAGGAGATGAGGAGGGAGTGAGGGAAATTAAGACTTCAGATTCTCCTGGGAGTGGGTGCAGAAATAAAACTGTCACTACCAAAAACAGTGCTTTCAAAATTAGTTGCTTGGTCCTGACCTCCTAGTCTCCTGCTTCCAAGGTAACTGTAACTTCCCTGGGAGCTGCAACACAGGGCAGGTAGGACAATGCCATCCTCACTGCTAAGGAAACAAGACCACCTCAATGTGATCTGGCTACACAGACGTCACCTCCATTCCATGCCTACCAATCCCAGGTGAGGACTCAGGTAGAAACAGAGGGCAGAGAGGACCCTAGTCGATAGAGATGGCAGCTGGGAGGAGTGGGATGTGGGTTTGGGACTGAATTCCTCCAATGACTCAGTGTGACTTCACACAAGCATGCACAGCTCTAAACTGCGGCCCACAACTCCGTAAAATAGAGTAATAACAGTCATCCCCACAAGACACATCACAGTGAGGCAGGCATTAAGTGGGCGGGTGTCAGGATCCTTGCTCAGGTTAAATCAGCCCTGGGCTGTATAAGGCTGATCACCGGAAATGAGCAAAGCCCCTGAGCAGCCATGCTGGGAGGAGATGCAGAAGTCAGCACGCAGGGGGACAGGGGAAAGCCATTTCCCAGCAGGCTTACTCACCCAAGGCCCAGCCACATTTTATTTTCTAATGAAAGAGGGCTGAGAACCAGGGCATTTGCCCAAGTCCAAAGCTCAGATCAACCCTGCCCTACTCAGCAGGACCTGGGGCCATTCTAGCCTCAGTTTCCTCCTCTATGGATAGGGAGAGCCAGGCAACTTTACACTGGGCACACAGGGGCAGGTTATAAGGCCAAGCCTCTTTAAGGGTAAACTGAAACAGAGCAGAGTCACAGGAAGGAGAGAGGAAGTTTCTGGAATCTTCTGCCCTTGGCTGTTCCTCCATCTCCGGAGCTTCTCCCTCAACCCCAGCCTAGGAATACAGGTACTACACAGAGTACAGAAGCCACCGCTGGATAAGCCCCTCTACCAGCTCTAGGGTTCCTGCGCCATTACTCAGACCAGGGCTGGGGGAGATGGGGGCTGCTATGGGCCAACGCTCTGACCTGGACACCACGGAGCCTTGCTCATCTGCCCATGCCTGCCAGAACATTCTGGAGGTTCATGCCCACACAGCATCTAAGGGCCAGCTTCTTGCTCTCCACATACTTGTAAAGGTTTCAATCACCCCGCTCACCACGGCAGCCCTCCTCTATCAAATCCCCAGAGGATCCATTAGCCACAAGACCCACCACCTATTATCGTTCGCCCTTGCACCCTTTTCTCCTTTACTTCCCGAGACACACACACACACACACACACACATACACACACACACACACACACGCCCACACTCCCTACCCCATTCCCTGCTCTCCAGACCGTTTCCTTCCACACTTGTCAGGCCGGCTCCTGCAGCCCCTCCTCCCTCTGCTCCCTGTCTGGCACCTCACCTCCACACCAAACTCCTCTCTCTTCTCTCATAAACCTGAAGCCCACCAGCTGGGATGATTTTGGGCAGATCCTCAGCCCTGCCTCTCCTTCTTCGACTCTTCTCCACCTTGGAACATAGATGTGTATGTCCTCCAGATAAATGCCACCTCCTCTCCTGGCATCCAGGCTTGCTCTCTTATCTCATCCCATTTCCTGCCAGCCCTGACCTCCCACCCCCGCCAAAAAAAAAAAAAAACAACCCTGTTTTGGTCAGAATAACACATTTACTGTCCTTTAACAGGTCTCACTCTCTCATGTCTCTTGCTTATGCCAATCCCAGTTTCTGCAATGTGAATTCTTGCCCCATCTCCTTCTCTACTGGGTCATCTTCCTCTCCTTGAGGAGCCTTCTGGGCTCAATTCAAATGTCTCCACCTCTGGAAAGTCCTCCTAGCATCTCTGATATTTTTACCTCTGTTTCTTTAGCACTCTGGGGCCTCGGAAGAAAAACTGGGCTCACAGACAAACATAGGATAAGAGTGCAGGAGGTCAGAAGGAAACCTGAGGTATAGGAAGCAGAGGATGAGGAAGGAAGACAGCCAATGAAAGGCCAGAGAGCCTCAAAGCTGAGACTGTGTCTGTGCTTTGCTGAGATGGAGGGACGGGTACAACAGCTCTGAGCTGGAGACTCTTGATGCCCTGTGCCCTACTCAGCCCATATTTAGAAACCCATTTCCCACATGAATTAAGTAGTCTTTATCAGGTGCCAAGGCCCTGAGTACAAGCATAGGTACCCCCCAAAATATAGTAAGTGCTTCTGCTGGCCTCTCCACAAGCAACCACAAAGCCAAGGAAATTCCCTGCCCCTTGACTTGACCCTGAACATAGAGGCTCAGTTCTCTTAAGCCTCAGTTTGTGCATCTTCCCTTCCCAAAGCCAGAGTTTCCTCTTTCTCCTCCAGGCTCTCCTAAATGTCACCTTCCCCTGAAATCCCTCCCTGGCCAACGTGTCTTAAATGGACTTCACACTCACTCTCCCTTCACCTTTTATTTCTCTACATATACATTTTCTCTTTGTTTATTGAGGTATAATGTACATACATATAGCAAAAGGCACAGGTCACGGTGGATCCAGTTCACTGAGCTGTGACAAGTGTAAACATCCCAGGACTCACACCCCCATCAAAACCGGAAACATTCCCAGCTCCCCAGAAAACTCCCACATCATCACCCTTTTTCCTCCCTGGCAGCACTTGCTCACAACCTACAATTAGCCTGTTCCTTAGATAACTCTTTAAACACACAAACACACACACATGCACTGTGCTTTCAATGTGCCTTGCTCTATTTAGTGCATGCTATAACTATTAGGGGAAAAAAAGACATCAGCAGCACCATTTTGTGGGGTTTTTTTAGATGAGAAACTGAGGCACAGAGAGGGGCAATAACTGGTCCCCAGTCACCTGTTTCCCCCCACCATAGCCTGTACCTCATCTACTCTCTCTGGTAAACCAGATTTTATCATGTGCATGCATGCAAACATGTGTGTGTGTGTGTGTGTGTGTGTGTGTGTGTGTGTGTGTGTGAGATACTGGGGAAAGAGCCCAGGGCCTTCACACCGAACACATATCCCCCACTCTTATTTTTGATTTTGAGACAGTCTTGCTTAGTCACTAAGTTGCCCAGGCTAGGCTTAAGCTTGTGAATTTTTCAATCCTTCTGCCTCAGCTTCCCAGAGTGGTGGGATTTCAGGCCTGAGCCGGCCCAGCTTTTATCTCCTTTTAATGGGACCTATCAGGATTGCTCCAGTTCACTAGACATTGACTAGTCTCATTCATATGGTACCAACCTCCACACTATCATTCATAAAAGGTGTCTTCAAGCAAACACTCCACCTTCTCTGATGAGGAAATGAGCACAGGGTCAAGGGTCAGGGGGCCCATAGTCTAACCTTATTCTCAGTATAACCTTGGGCCAGTCCCTTTTCTTCTCTGAGCTTGTTTCCCAGTGTGAAACCATAGAACTTAAGCTATATGGTGAGAGGAAGGGATGGTAAGGGAACCTCTAGGCAGGGATTCCGTGCAAAGTACTTACTGTATAGTTCAGATCTACATGTCTAAGACAAATGGAGAAGACTTGGAATGGGCAAGAGTGTCTTGGTCCCCAGGTACAGTGGGGAAGACAAGATATGTGGGAGGAAGGGCTTATAACAAACCAACAGACCTCATACTTGCATGACTCCACTCCTATGTTCCCTGAGCTCCCCAGGGTCACCTCTTCCCTCACCAAAGCTGTAAGGTCTGTGACAGCACCTGGTCAGCTCCAGAGAACCAACTAGTGCCCAAAGGGCATATGCACCTAGACACATTTACCTATGAGGCAGAACCCTGGCTTTCTCCTAAATAAGGAGGTTTCTGGCTCTAGTTCAAGTGTTAGCACTGTCTCAGTTACTTATTCACTGCTGGGACAAAACATCCAACATTCACAATTTAAGGGAGAAAAGATTAATTTCGCTCACAGTTTCAGAAGGTCTCACATAGTCCATTCCTGGCAGCCAGCAATGTTGGCAGCACATGATAGAGACTGGAGAGTTGCTCATAGCATCACAGACAAGTGAATGAAAAGCCAAGTGAATGAGGAGTGTGCTGATGTCTAGAGACTGAGGCAAGACCAGAACCTCCCTAGGAAGAAGCTGTAACAATATTTCTTCTTCCTTCCTTTACTTAGTTGAACTGCCAGGGTGAATGCCCCTCTCTCACTTCCTGTCCCATAAATCAATCACACAAACCTAAAAGCTCTGCTCTGAGCAACCCTCAATCTCAACAAGTTGACATAATCATTTCGGATGAAGCCCCAGGCATCTGTCCCTTCCAGCCAGGCCTCACTTTCCAACTAACTTAGTTCCAAATATATGAGGCTTTGGGAGACACTCAAGATCCAAACCATAGCAGCCCTACTGAGTCTTAGTGAGCATCAAATATGAGATGACATTTCTCCAAACAAATGAAAAGTCCTCTAGCCTCAGTGTTTGACGCAGCCTTCCTTTCTCCCTATACCCTTTCCTTGCCAAGTTTTCTCACTGCCCCAGAGCTGATAGCTAGATGGCTGACACTCTGCAGCCAGTAACCCCAGCAAAAGTGAATGCAGAGGGGCCTATGCCCCACTGTCTTAGATACTCTTTCTTTGCTGTGACTCAGTATCTGACAACCACAAATTTAGGGGAAGAAAGGTTTATTTTCGCTCACAGTTTCAGGAGGTCACAGTCCACTCAGGGGCAGCCAACAGCAGTGGAAGTACATGGCAGAGGCAGAGGTGGAGGCAGAGGTGGAGGCAGCTCCTCACGACATCACAAACAGGAAGCCAAGTCCCATCAAGTCCAGTCTCTCCCCAGAGGAAAAAGCTGCAACAACCTTTCTTCTTCCTTCCTTTCATACACTTTAAGTTCCCAGTTTGGCCTCCCACATCCAGGTGGGTGCTCTTCCCTCCTTCACTGGCCCACAAATCACTCATACTCTAATCCAGGCTGCTTCCTAAATGCCTAATCCAGGCTGGTTCCCAATTGCCTAATCTAGGTCTGGTTCCTAACCCCTAATCCAGGTGTGATTGCCTCAAATTGACATAATCTCTCCAACAGTCACACCCACGCCGACACTTTGCTCATGCTCCTCTTATATCACCATCTCAGAAGAGCCAAGACTCTTCACCACCTCCATGCTACCCAAGAACAGGGCTTACATGAGGGTGAAAGAATTTTTTATTTCCAAAGCTAAGAAAACAACAGCAGCATTTGCTATTTGGAAAACAACATGCAGTTTACAAAACACTTTTCCTTTATCTCATGGGAATGCTTGGTGCCACCTGGTGAGGCAAGCAGGGTGGGGACCATTAGACCCAATCTACAAATTGAGGAAACAGGCTCAGGATGATGAAGTCATTGCCCTGGGGCCCCTGGCTGTGGTATGGCAAGACTGAAAGGAGGAGAACAGGACTTTTGAGAGAGCATCCAGACAACTTCTGCCCAAGGCAAGGTGAAGGAGGGGGTGGCCCCAAGTTGGACAGGCATTGGCAAAGCCACAGCTTGCACAAGACTTGAGAAACTTGTTCTAAAATAAATGAATAAAATGAATAGATGTGTAAGTATGTAGGGGCATGTGGGGGGTGGTGATGGGAACATGGGTGTGTGTGCTAATGCCTTCTATGCCTTATATGCATGTGTAGGAATACATGCATGGTGTACAGAAAGTATGAGTGGAAGTGAGTGCCCTTGGGTGTGCATGCGTCTCCAGACTCTGCTACACTAACTTTGAACTCCCAGAGAGTAGGACTCATCTATGTTTTCCAATGTTTCCAATTTCTCTAAAGTGTCTAGCAGAGAACTACCTATAAGGAGACACCTAAAAAAGGCTAGGGATCTTGCAGCCACAATTCTACCTGCGACCGTTTTGTCCAGGACAATGATCAAGCCTGGACATGTCCACATTGACTTTCTTTCTCGCTGAAACCTCACCTCTCCTGCAAGGCCCACTCCTGTCATTGCCCTAGTGCTAGGAATGCTCATTGTCTTCCTAGAATATCAGACAGAGTTGTGATGTCAATGACAATTCTCAGGACACAGTCTTGGGAATCTGGTCCCAAAGTTCTACTCCATCCTCCTCCCAGTACAGGAAGGGCCACAAGGCCAGGTCGAAGTGGCCACTCACACATCTGGTGTCTCCTTCCAGATCACCTCAGGGCTAAGCTCTTTTCAAGGATAAGTGTTCACAGTATCTCCATCTGTTTCTCACACACAGCAGAAGAGACTACCATTGTAAACAAATAGCTTTCCCCATCCTCCTTGCAACAAAAACCCCAACCTCCACACCCACCACAATTAACCTGCAGCCCTGGTCCAGCTGCTCTGTGGCTCAAGCTGGAACACCCACTCTTTCCAGAGGAAGAGAGCTGATGTGTAATCTCTCCTATCAATAAGGCAGTAACAAAGGAAGAAAAGGAAGCTGTGGATTTCTTTCATGCCTGCCTAAAGACAAAGGGAACCTCCTAGAGGCCAGAGATGGACTTCCTTCTACTGTTCCCATTATATCTATGTGCCCTGCTTGCTAACAACATGATTTCAGGCACTTTATTATTTCAAACCACGATAGAAGCCAAATAAATAAAATAAAAACACCAGGTTCTCTTTAAGCTGAAGAGAACGATAACATGTACCAGAAACAATTTTTAGCTCATTAACTATAAGCAAAGACCAATTTTTAATGCTGAGCTTCCTATAAGTCTTCACAAAGCAGAAAACTAGGTAGATTCCTCTGCTCTTATCAAAGATCATAGAAATTCATTGAAATTTTTTCAAGACCAAATTCTAAAAGGGATTAAACATCAAACCTTTTATGAAGACAGTTTCAACACTGTAGCAACACTGTTAACAGTAAGTTTACAGGAGGATTCAAAAGAACATATCTCATATGGACTCTCCCATAAAGAATCAGGCCAGCACATGGCACTAGCATGACACACCTGCCAAGAGTGCTGAAATAACATTGCCGGGTCCTTCACTTTCTTGGTATTGAAATGTGTTCTTTACCAACGTCTTAATTACTTACTTATTCATACTAGGACAGAATGCCCAATATCCACAAATTAAAGGGGGAAAGATTTATTTAGCTCATGGTTTCAGAAGGTCTCACACAGGCCATTCATGGCAGCTGGCAAAGGTGGAAGCACATGACAGAGGCTGGAGAGCTGCTCAAGGCAATGCAAATAGAAAGTCAAGTGAGTCATGAGCCAAACTAAGAGCCAGGCAGTGTCTGGAGATTTAGGTAAAGATCAGAGCCTTCCCAGGAATAAGCTGTAACAGTGTTTCTTCTTCTTTCCTTTACTAAGTTCAAGTTGCCAGCTGGCACCCAGGTTCCTCCTTCACTTCCTGGACCACAAACCTGAAAGCTCTGCTCTGGCAACATCCAATCTCAACAAGTTGACACAATCCTTTCAGGCCAAGCCCTAAGCATCTGCCTACCTCCCAACAGCATATAGTTTCACAGTTATCCCACTACATTCAAATGCATGAGCCTTTTGGGGGACACTCCAGATACAAACCAAAGCAGGCAGAGAGTGGAAAGAAGAGAAGCAATTGATATGTCCCTTCAGCATCTCCACTCCCACCTCAGAGGTCTTGTTCCACCTCAGGCCAAGGCAGGCCAGAAAGCTGAAGAGGTGCATTCCCAGTTGCTGATTAAACCACAGTGCTCATCCTCAACACCAAACACTCACAGAGCTGAAATTAACAGAACATTATAGGAAAATAAAGGTTTTGACTCATCCTGGTTTTGCTGTAGGGAGCCCCTATTCTCTATAGAGGGAGGCTATTGTTTAAAAAAAAAAAAAAGTACTACCATACTTCCTCCTTGACAAGAGTTTTCAACTCAGCCATATCTAAGATCCCTCCAGTTCCTAAGTTTATGCTTACTTGAAATTGTTTTCCCACAAGGACACATCTTCATTTCATAAGAGATACCTCTAGAATAGCAGGATTCATCTTAGCCAGTTGTTAAAACCACCCATGCCTCGTACTGCTAACTCCTGTGAAGTAACACCTATAAGGATTATTACCACACTTGACCTTGGTCCTGGTCAATCACTGTGACCCTTGCTGGCTGCTTTGAGAACATAAACCACCACAGTATCTGCTTTTGCTAGAGGGGCAAATGTCAAGAATGGAACTGACCCCAAGCTCAGGGTGAAGAAGCAGATATTTCCTTCTGAAGGTCTTAGCATTGACTTCAAAAAGCCAGAGTCTACCCCCACACTCCCTTAGGGTACTGGTGCTATTTGGAGAGCTGGCCGTTGTGTCAAATCTAATTTTCTAGCCACAGTTTCAAATTAGAGACTCAACATGTGCCATTATTCTCTCACGCACTAATTTTCCCAGATTTGTAGCTCATTAAGAGAGCTAATGGAACTAATTTTGCAGCTATGGATTAGTTGGCCTCATGCCAGATCAAACTACTTCGTTAAGTTCTGACCACAACCTATCCTCTGTCTCATCCATCCATTTACCTCTCCTTCTTGGATATGAAGTTTCGGGAGGTCTACTCATGTGACACCAATGACTATGTTTCCAGATCCCAGGTGGTTACTCAGGAAATGAGAGTCAGGTCAATTTCGCACCTGCTTCACAGCAACTGTCCGTTCCCAGGTGTTCTGCCAGAGCTGTGCTGATGCCACCTCACATAGTGCACACTATATCCCAAGAAGAGTACCCTCTTATCCCTGGAAAACTAATTCTGAAATGTTAAACAGCTTGCCCAAAGTCACACCTGAAGTTAATACCTGAAGCCAATCTGTTGGTTTCTAGGCAGTGGGGACCATGTACACAGCGGTTTCACCACCCCCAACCTCCAGTTCCATACAGTCTTCAGGCACTGATCCCAGCAAAACAAAACAGAAAAAACAAAATGGGGACTTGGCCATTCTTTCCCAGAGCTTGGACCCACACCCCCACATCTAAATCAGGCTAGTTGGTGGCTGTACCAGCCATTGTGGATGTTCATGGAAGCCTTGCCATGTATCAAACACATTATACCAATTAGCTGTTGCCTTGAACAGCTACGTTGTTCACCACCATTTTCAGCTGAGGAGAATATGGCTCAGGGAGGTTTTATAGCTTCTCCAGGTCATGTGGCTCATACATACACACCTCCAATTCAGGAAGCTGCTTGAGAACCAGAATACAATTCATCCCCAGGGAGGTCTCCTAATTTACAGTTCCTGCAAAATTTTACTAGTCCTGCCTGCTGGCCAGGACCATACCTCAGGCTGGGAATGCTGCCTAAGGCATTGTCCTCAAGAATTTGAGGATCTATAGGTGAATTATTGCCAAGTAGGATGCTTGATGAGGATGCTGGCCCAGAAAAAGTGGTCCTGATTCCTTCTCTTCCCTTCTGTGTTCCCTCTATGGCCAGAACCTTGCAGAGCAACCAAGATGGGGAAAGACAGCCCATCTTAAAGGAGCTCCAAGGGCTCCCAGACAACTGTTCCCATAATCAGCCACTGACCCACTCAGTGGGGGTGGGGAGCAGCTGAAGGCTGGAACCTCCGTAACCACTTCCCACCAGAGTCTTGGAGCAACTGATTTATTGAGGCTCCAGGCCCCAAGTCTTTCCCGGAAGATCTGCTGACAGGAAAGCCAACCCACATTTTGAAATCATAAAGTCTTACAATACAACACTGAATCAATTTGATAAATTTTGATGGCCCTCAGTTTGTCTGCTTTCTTCCAACCTCAGACAACATGGAAACAAAGGCATAAATACTAGGTCTGGTGGAGCTGATGCATAAATGCTTCCAGAAACAGGGAGTCTCGGTGCTCCAGACCAGGAACCATACACTATAGCACCAGCTGTGGCCTTGGGTAAACCATTCCATCTCTCTGAGTCTCAGTGGCTCAATATGGAAAAATGAAAAAGTTACTGTACTGATTTTTTTAAGATAGCTACAAAGATAGAGCAAGGATGTACACAAACAGCTCAGATGAACACAGTAACAATTACATGTTGAATGTGTTGAGGGGTTACTAAGTCATGGGTGGGAAGTGGGATTCAAGGTCTGTTTGAAGATTCCTAGGTTCAGGATTCCCGTGGGCCTTTCCTTCTTTATCTTGATTTTCCAGAACCAAGAAAAATCTAGGTATAGCCTCTGGGTACTGAGGAAGGCAGACGCCCTCTAAAACAGTAGGTCACAGATAACAGTCTCCGATCCTCAGAGGGGCAGGGCAGAACTGGGCTTTTCAAAAGTAGACTAAGAATCACGAGTCTATGGATACTATTTTTCTGTGAAAGGCTCAGAAAGGAGTGGAAGCCCTCTTGGGTAGAGAGAGGTAGCTGATTTCTGGGGAGGGATGATAAGGAGAGGGAAACAAGGCTGAAACCTAATCATTCACATCAAGAAACTAACTAGCTGTTAGTTTTGCTCAGCTGGAGAAGGAAACACATCTCCACTTCTCTGAGGCAGCCCCCCACCCCCCAATCCAGGTGCCAGGTACCTCACGCACCTACACTCTTCCATACAACCTTCTAAGCAATGTCTTCTACTGCAAAGTGTGTGATTCTAGGCCAGTCCTTCAGCCTCCTTGATTTCTAGCTCCCCAACAATGAAATAAGCTCACACCCATTGTACAGGTAGGGAAAGAGGCCCATAGAGAGCTATGACCTCTTCTATCTCCAAGAACTTACTGGCAGGACCGGACAGGTACCAGATCCAAACACTTCAATCACAACCCTCCTGCCAGCCTGGGAAAGGCCACACAGACCTCCTTGCAAGCTCCCTAAGAGCATGCTCAGAGGACCCTGCCTCTTCCATCCTTCTTTAATTTCTCAGAGGAAAAAATTTTGTCAAAAACCAGCTATGTAATTCGTGATACATTACCCTGGTACTGTCCCTGGTACCATTTATTCTTTTACGGTGAAAAGAAAAACTGAACACTTTCATCACAAACTTTAAACACAAGGAGCTGAGGGCATAGTTCAATGATTAGAGCACTCGTTTAGGAACAGCAAGGCCCTAGATTCAAGCCCCCAGTACCACATACTAGCTGAACATAGTGCTGCATGCCTGTAATCCATCAAGAGGACTACCATGAGTTCTAGGCCAGCCTGGGCTCCACAGGAAGTTCAGGATCAGGTTTGACTACTGAATAAAACCCTGTCTCAAAAGTAAATAAAATAAAACAAATGCATAGTGTTTTATTCTAGCCTCAGAAATAATATCCCCTCAGTGGTCTCTCTTCATGAGAAGATCCCACCTCAGCCATGAACAATAGTGCTCAACTGGCCATTGTGCTATGGTGATGCCCATGGAGTTGGCACAAGACTACAGGGCTAGTGATCACCTCCATAGGCAGGATGCAACCAAGACAATGAGGCCATGCCCAGTGATCCCTGCTGAGGTACTGTTCTCAGCCTCTGACCAGCTCTAGGGAGAGGAGACTCAATATCCTCTTGCTCTCAGAAGAACGATAGCTGGTACTTCGCCCATTGAAGGAAGTATCATAGAGATGACAAGACTAAGAAGTGGGGTTGGGAAGGTGGAACAGACCCCAAGGAGGCATGGCAGAGACACAGAGAAACTTCCAGTCCCATTTATCCCATTTCCACCCTTCCTGAAGCCTACATCATCTCCCCTCAACATCCCTGTCTCCTCCCTCGGTTTTATCCATCCCTGCAGCTCCTCACACAGGCCTAGGTAAACACAGGCAAGCACCTCTGCATCAGGTTCTTACAGAAATGTGGGCTGTTTAAGCTCTAGATTCCTTTGGCCCCAACCCTTCTTGATCTTGGCTCCTTATCAGCCAGAGCACCCAAAGACCTAACACCCAGCCAGGTTCTAGACATCTTTTCTGGCCTCTGAACATGTCATGGAACCATAGCCATGGGAAAGAGAAGGTAGAGGCCTTGCCCTCTGGGAGACCAGAGTGGTGGCCTCAACATACTGAATAGGCTGCAGTGAGTCTTGTCTACTCTGTCAGGTCTTCTTAGGGTAAAGATGCTCCCTGGTACCAGTTTAGATTGACTCAGCATTTAATTGGGCCCTAGAGTACAGGGGAGAAGGGTCCTCAAACCTGAGTTATAACACATGCATACAAGAAAATAACAGAGCAATCCCAAACAAACAATTTATTGCTGTACCTCAAAGTCCTAGAGAAATAATAACAATCTAAATCAAAAAGTAGTAGAAGAAAGGAAATTATAAACATAAGAGCTGAAATCAATGAAGTTGAAACAAAAAATACCAAAAAAATCAATGAATTAAACAACTAGTTCTTCAAAAGAATAAACAAGATCAATAAACCTCTAGCTAAACTAACCAAAAGAAGGCAAGAAAAAACACGTATCAATGCAATTAGAACTGAGAAAGGTGAAATTACAATGGATACTGCAGAAATTCAGAAAATTACAAGGAACTAATTTGAACACTTATACTCCAACAAATTGGAAAATTTGGAAGAAACAGGTGATTTCAGACACATACAAAATATCAAACTGAACCAAGAAGACTTTATGTCTTTTTGTAACCTTGAATAGACCCATAACACACATGTTGCAGTAATAAAGTCTCTATCCACAAAGAAAAGTTCAAGACCAGAAGGATTCACAGTAGAATGTTTTTCAGTACTTCAGAGAAGAGCTAACCCCAATGCTTCTCAAACTGTTACATGAAATTAAAAGAGAAGAAATTCTACCAAACTCATTTTTGGAGACTAGCATCACCTTGGTACCAAAACCAGACAAAGACTTAACCAGAAAAGAAAATTATAAACCAATCTCCTTAATAAATATAGATGCAAAAAATCCTCAATAAGATTCTGGCAAGTAGAATCCAGCAAGTAATCAGAAAGATCATAGAGCATGATCAAGTGAGCTTCATTCTTAGGATGCAATGTTGGTGTAATATATGTAAGCAATTAATATAATATACCACATTAATACAAGCAAGAACAAAAAACCCACTTGATCATCTCAGTTGATACAGAAAAGGCCTCTGACAAAATCCAATATATCCATTTATGATAAAAAAAAAACTGAGGAAAATAGATATAGAAGGACCTTACCTCAACCTGATAGAAGCCATATATGCCAAACCCACTGCAAAGATAGTGAGTGGGGAGCTACTGAAAGCACTTCCCCTTAATTCAGGAACATGACAAGCTGTTCACTCTCACCACTCCTATTCAACCCAGTCCTCAAAACCCTTGCCAAAGCAATCAGGCAAGAGAATGAATAAAGGAAGTAAGTATGGGAAAGGAGGAAGTCAAACTACCCTTATTTGCAGATAATATGATTATCTACACAGAAGACCTCAAAAACTCCACTACAAAACTTCTAGAAATAACAATGAAATTCAGCCAAGGTGCAGGACACAAAATCAATACTAAAAAATCAATAGTGTTGCTCCACACTAACAATGAACTCACTGAAAAAGAGCTCAGAATAATCCCATTCTCAATAGCCCATCAAAAAATTGAATATCTAGGAGTAAACCTAAGAAAGGAAGTGATGGACCTCTACAAATAAAATATATTATACTGAAGAAAGAAATTGAAGAAGACATAAGAAAATGGAAAGACATACCCTCTTCCTGGATAGGAAAGATTAATATAATCAAAATGACTTGTACTGCCCAAACAGATATACAAATTTAATGCAATCCCTATCAAAATACTAACAACTTTTTTCACAGAACTGAAAAAACATTCTTAAATTTATATGGATCCAAAGGAGACCTAAAATACCTGTCTTAGTTCCTTGTTCATTGCCGTGACTCAATACCCAACATCAACAAATTTATGGGAGGAAAGGTTTATTTTAGCTCACGTTTCAGAAGGTCACAGTCCATTCAGGGGTGGCTGGCAGCAATGGAAGTACTGTTAACTGGTAAAACCATTATGGAGAGTGGTACAGAAATTCCTCAAGAGGCTGAAAATAAATATCCCCTTTGATCCAGTAATATCTCTTCTGGGAATCTATCCAAAGAGTTAAAAGCATTATATAAAAGAGATACATGTAAACCTATGTTCACAGCATTACAACTAACAATAGCTAAAATGTGAAAACACCAAAATACCCATTAATAGACCAATGTATACAAAAGATGTGGTATAGGTACACAATGGAGTACTACTTGTCTATAAAGACAGATAGATTTGAGGCTTTTAACATAAATGGACACAACTTGAGACCATCAAGCTCAGTGAAGTGAGTCAGACGCAGAAAATTAAATATCGAATGGTTTTTCTAATACGAGAAAAACAGAATATAGTCATTTTATAGAACTGGGGGGGACAGTGAGACTTGGGGGAGAGAGAGGGTATGGGAGGGTCAAAAAAGAGAGAGGGGAAGAGTTTGTAACTCTGATGCAATATATATGTGCACAAAATACTCAAGTTCAATGTAAGCGTTACGTATCACATATATAAAGATTAATAAAATAGAAAAAATGAGGCAATGACTGTGGCAGGTCAAGGCCCTCTTTCTTTGTGCACACCTGGAAATTGTGTCTGAGGTTTTACTAAGGTGAAGGGCCCAGGTGCAGGGTACAGACTGCAGAGTGTTGGATGCTCATCCTATGACTACACTGGCAGCTCAGCCTCCATGCCATGGAAATAGCCTATATCTCATATCTTGAGTCCTCACTGTCCTCCATACCTAACCCTGCCCTCCTCCACTGGCTCTGAGTCTATAGCTCAGGTCAGATTCTAGCACCTTTCCTGCCCGACTGAGGCCAGGAAACCTCAAGAGTCATAGGTGCCTGTCCTACACTGTGTCTCAAGCAATGGTATCAGATCACGGGGCCATAAAAGGAGACCCATCAGCGGAGACTGCAGCTAAGGCTGACTTCCACACTCCACGGGGACGCATCGGGTTACACAGCTCAGCCCAAGCGCACCAAACTCCACTTTCTGACTGCCAAGGCTGCAACACCAAGTCAATACAGCACCAGGAGGGGCCACTGGGAGTGGCACGGGCATGGCCAGGCACTTCTTGTTACTGTCCCACCCCCACTCTCCCCGGAGCGGAGGGGTGTGGGTTGCAGGCTGCTAGAAGGAATCCCCACCACCTGCCATGTCCTCTGTCTGCCCTCTGCATATGGGCTGCGGCCCAGCCTAAAACACTGGAGACGGGCAGAGTGGCAAAGCCCAAGACAAGAGGGACTGAGCAACAGAAGGTGAAACAGGCAGGAAAGGAGAGGGAAGAGGGATGAGGAGGCGAAGGGCAGCAAGGATAAAGGCTTAGTCTAAGAAAAAAGGTAAGCCTCTGGCCTGTCAGATGCTGAGAGGCCTCCTGGGCCCCTTGCCTCCAAGAGGTGCCTCAGACTTCTGCTCAGGGCACAGCCTCCAAGGTTCCTGCATGGTAGGATTTTAATCACAATTGCACAAAGCATAATCCACTTAGTTCCAAAAGGACAAGGGAGTTGGGAGGAGCCGAAGCCTCAGCCCCTGCGCATCGTTCTTGCCACCCCACAGGGGCCGGCTTCTTCAGATACAGAGGGAACCCAAGTGAGTTCTTAAGACAAAGACTGTGCCACCAATAATGTGCCTGTATCACCTAAAGGAAACTCCCATTCTCTGAAAGTGTGTGCTGGCCTGTGCTATGTCAGAGCATAAAGGACAGGTAGTTATGGCCACTGAGACTGAATTCTGCTTCACAGACATATCAACAAACCCAGGTTTAACTACAGCACAAAGACAAGTGGTTTTTGGTTTGTTAATTTTTGTTTTGCTTTGGGGGGGCGGCGTTGTTTTTGGTGTTTTGTTTTGTGTGAGCCTGGGTCTTGCACTGTAGCCCAGGCTAGCCTCAAACTCTTATCAATCCTCTTGTCTCAGCCTCCAGTGTGCTAGGATTACAGGTGTGTGCCATCAAGCTCAGCTTATATGATGCTGGGGGCTGAAACCCAAGGTCTTGCACTTGCTAGGCAAGCATTTTAACTGCTGAGCTGTGGCCCTAGCCCACAAAGACAAGTTTTTCCAAAAGATTTCCAAACTACCTTTTGTCCAAGGTCACCTGCCAAGGAAGGATTTTAAACCCAAGTCCTGTTCATCTATCTACCCCAGGTGGCCTCTCTTCTAGGGCCACACAAGATCTCAAATAGATGAACCGAAGATAGCGCAATCGAAGTTTGAGGATAATACTAGAGGTCAGGGAAGCTATAGTCTCCCTGCCTGGAGGTTAGCAGAGCCAGCTACCTTGTACACTGTTATAGAAGAGATAAGCTTGGGGCGCCCCTCCCACCGAAGGATAACTGCTGTCCTCAGCTCTTGCCCAGTGACCATCACACTTGGACCACCCACAGCCAGTCACAATACTGGGACCAAAGGAGACTAAGGGGCTGAAGAACCAGATCATCTTATTGCTGACCCTGCTCAGGGGTCTCCCATGGCGCTGTCCCAAGGAGATGTACAAAGAGAAAACTGCCTGCCCTACTGCGAAGCTCAGAAGAGATGGGAGATCTCTATTGCTGGGAGAGACCAGGCCCTGAACAACAGCCAGGTGACCGAGAAGCCTCTGCAGTACTGCTAGCAATGGTGCTCAGCCCTTTAAGGTCTTACCCAAGGCCATCTTCCCCAGAGCCCTTCTGTCCTTCCACAGCTTCTTAGATCAGCCATATCCTGCCAGGACACATCTGTGAGCGTAGATGTGTTTCTTCACAGCAGGTGCAAAGTATCTGAACTAGGCATGTTGTTACACACATCAGCCCTCCTCTGGCATCCACATCCTTGTCAGACCAGAGATCTGGACTAAAGTAGGCAATCTCTTCCAGGAAAGATCCCCCACTGGCTTAACCCGGATAATTTCCACTCACCCATTCACCAGCCAAAGCTTTTTGTCTATGGTGGCCTGGGTTCTGTTGAGCTGAGCTTATCTAAGACTCACAAGGTGAGAGAGGCTGCAAAACCTTCCTGAGGCAGTACTGCAGTCATCATGGTTCTCATATACTGACCACCACCTGTCCATTCACAGACATGGAGCTCCATACAGTGAAGAAACTGGGTAGATGGAAGAAAACACTAGCACCATTACTCAGAGTCCAGCTGGGGATGCCAGGTTTCCAGTACAGCCAAGAAGACAATACCAGCATTCTTCCAGGGCTCAGATCTCAAAGACCCTTACGTGTCCTCACATTCTTGCATGAGATGAGTAAGATGCTAAGACTCTGGCATCGATTTACTTAGGTTCACTTCCCAGCCCTGCCACCCACCAGCTGTGTACCTTGGGCAAGCTGGTGACCTCCCCGAACTTCAGTGTCCACATCCGTAAAACACGAATGAGAGGAGTTTGATAAAACAACATATACCGTGCCTTAGGGACAGGACCTGCCGGATAGAATGCTCTAGAGAACTGCTAGCTGTTTGAGGGTATTAGAACAAACAACAGGAACTTCTGGTCAAGATAGCAGCAGAGTAGGAACCCTATAATAGCTATCCCTAAAGAAATAATTTTTTTAAAAAAGTACAAGTAGAAACTATAACATAATCAAAGGAGTAGAGGCAAAAATAAAGCCCACAATCACCAGCTGGAGAAGCCCCGTGTGGGGCCCTCTAACACACCCACAAGGCAGTGTGTGTCCAGGAAGGGGACCCACAGACAAGCGGCAGCTGGCTCCTACCCTTTAGCCCAGAGAGGAGAGGGGTGGGTGGCCAGAGGCCCACGGTTTGCACAAAGCCAAAGAGGAGAGCAGACTGCAAATAGCCCAACCCGGTAACCACAAAGAGCCCTGCAAGCGGGTGGTGAAAGGGAAGAGCGCTGATAAGCAGGGAGCTGGGACTGGGAGGGGAGCCCAGGCAGCAGCGCATCTCCAACTGTGCCCTGCTGGGATGGCCAGCCTCAAGAGGAATGCACCCCGCCCTGAGCTGCTGGGACCTTAAGGGGAGCCACGGAAGAGGTGCACCCCAACTGTGCCTCACTGGAACACAGGACCATGAGAGGAGTGCTCATCACCCCACAGGGACTGCTAAGGGAACTCCAGAAGCACCGCACCCCCAATTGTGCCCTGCTGGGACGGCAGGACAGCAAGAGGAGTGCGTACAGTCCACTCGGACCCCAACAAGATCTCAGGGAACAGTTCATCCCTAGCTGCCTAACTGTGCTCGGCTGGTGGCTGGAACGCCATAGGAGTGCGAGAGGAGCAGGCCAGGACCAGGAGAGGAGCCCAAGTGTGCCCCACCCCGCTCAGAAGAGAAGAGGGAGGAGTCCCACAAGGGCGAGATCAGTGGGGTGATTAAAGCAGGCAGCAGCATCTGAAACCAGCTGCACATACACTCACAGGGGAGTCACTGATTTCTGTCTATTAGTTTTTTTTTTCCTCAGTTAGTTTGTTTGATAGTTTTATGTTATAAGATTGTGTGCTGCTAGTTGATCAATCAATCAATTTGTACTTCGGCTTTTGTCTATTGGGCACCATTTATATCCGTTATTATATTTTTCTTCTCTTTTCCCTCTTGCTCTATACCATAGTCCTTTAATTTTTCATGCACCTGAATGAGTTCGCTAATGTTAGCTATACCTTCATATTAATTTTTTTCTTTTCCCTTTTTTCCCTTCTCTTTGCCTTTTTCTTCTGTCCCTTCTCCCCAACCCTGCCACCACTACCCTAAGTCTCAGTATTACTTATAAGGCTCTCTCTTTGTCAACTGGCTGGCACAGGAGTATCTCCAGGCTTTTCTCCATCACACAAATACTTATCTACTTTTTATGTCCCACCTAAAACTAACTCATAATCCTAATCAGCCCCCTCCCTACTCAAGCCCCTCGAGTATTTGAACCAATAAGTACCAATAATTCTCATCGATTTAGAAAGACCAATAGAGACATGTCATCTGTACACTATTTGGCTAGAAATGAATCAGTAACACAGTTCTGTGTATGTATTTCTAACATTAAGACAGTGGTGTCATGAACGAATTCCTTTTATAGGTCATGACAATTGTACATAGAAATCACCCTGAATAGTTTCAATTGTAATTACTATGCTAAATGGGGACTGGGTATATATATATTAATACTGGGTTAACATAATATATAACTAGTAGGTAACTAAAATAAATACAAGTAGTATAGTGGGTAGACCTGAAACAATATAGAGCATTATTATTTTAAGGTCTGTGTCATATATCAATATCAATAGTATAATTAAATAATTCAACTCTAGGCTTAATTAGATGTATAATGCATGTATATTGCATCCATTACTACTGTGAGGGAAATAGATACAACGTTACTAGACTCTGCAAAGTAGTTAATATTAGATAATATGGTAAGGGTAAAGCTTTACTCAAATTATAGATGTTAACATTGTTAATGATCTTCATATTCAAGTTATATTAACAAATACTCTGTCTATCAACCATAGTTCTGCCCTCTGTGTCTTTTTCACAGAGTGAAGGAGAGTCAGGTCTCAACAGAAGGTCTCAAAATTAATAGTTGAATAAAGCTGAAATAGCCGTAAATTCTAAAACCAGAATGAACTCAAGGTAATACTTAAAAGAGAAAAAGTCTAATTCAAGACTCTCCAGAAAGAAACAAAGCCCATCAACAATACTGGAGCTTTAACTCACGGTAACAGAACCACAAGGAAATGTAACAAATCACCTACACAAAGACCTGACACCCCAGAAAACAATACCAGGGATCTTGAAATAGCAGAACCCAAAGATGAAAAAGGCAAAAAAGATAATAATTTCCCCCAGAAATTAACAGAATTGAAAAAGGAAATGTAAGAGTTGCATGGGGACATAGCTGCATTATCAGCAAACATTAATGAGAAATTAGAGGAAAATAAAGAAGAGACAAACAGATAATGAAGACAATAAAAGGCATGAGGGTAGAGTTTAGCAGTAATATAAAAATAATGAAATCTGACCTTCAGGATGTGAAAAACACACAGAAAAAAAATAGGTAACTAGTTTGAACATTTTGAGAATAAACTATAAGACCTGGAAGACAAAGCTGGAACATACAGGCAGTGAAGAATGCAAAACAAAAAAACAAGAAAGAGAATGGTTACAACGGCTAATGGATGACTCAAAGAAAAACAACTTCAGAATTATGGGAGGACAAGAGAAAACCAGAGACAAACAAAAGGCTTAAAGGTCATGTTCAATAAAATTATGGAAGAAAATTTCCCAGTCTAAGGGAAAAAAGGAACACTGAACTACTGCAGGCATATAAAACACCAAACAAATTTGATCAGAAGGGAACTTCATCACAACACATCACAATTAAAACACTAGAGACCCAACACAAAGACAGAATATTAAAAGCTGTAAGAGAAAAACAGAGGTTGACTTACAAAGATAAGCCCATCAAGATAACTACAGATTTCTCAACCCAAATCCTAAAAGCTAGGAGATCATGGAGCAGTATCATCCAAGCACTAAGAGAGCATAAATGCCAACCTAGGCTGCTATATTCAGTGAAATTATCTTTTGAATTAGAGGGAGAAATTAAAACTTTCCACGACATAGAACACCTAAAGAAATTTGCAACCATTAGGCCAGCACTGCAGAGAATACTTAAAGGAAACTTAGACAGCAAAAAGGAGGCTAATGACACCATAGACCCAAGAAAAAGAGACAACATATACAGGAGAAGGAGCTGACAAGACAGTAAGCAAAGTAAACAACAATGAAAAGTTATAATGATGGCAGGACATACCAAATATACCTCGATAATCAGTCTGCATGTGAATGGCCTCAATTCACCTATTAAAAGACACAGACTGACTGACTGGATCAAAAAACAAAACCCCACAATTTTCTCTTTACAAGAGCTACACTTTACCCATAAAAAAACTCATAGACTGAAAATAAAAGGATGGAATTCAATATCTCATGCAACAGGACCCGGAAAATAAGCAGAGATAGCTATATTAGTCTCAGACTCATCAGATTTCAAAACAAAACAAATCAGAAGAGACAAAGATGGTCTCTATATACCAGTTAAGGGAACAACAGAACAGGAAAAATTCACAGTCATCAATATATATGCTCCCAACTCTGGAGCACCCAATTATATAAACTAAAAATTACTAGATCTGAAAGGACATACAGGCCCCAATATATTATAGCAGCAAACTTTAATACTCCACTATTACAGATAGACAGATCAACCGAACAGAAAATCCACAAAGAAATACAACAGTTAAATGACACTATAGAAAACTTGGACCTAACAGATGTTAACACTTTTCCAATCAACATCAACAAAATACACTTTGTTTTCAGTAGCACATGGAACATTTTATAAAAATAGACCATGCTTAAATAAATACAGAGAAATAGAAATAATTCCTTCTATACTTTCAGATCATAGTGGAATAAAACTGGAACTTAACAGCAAAAGAAACAGAAGAAAATACACAAATACATGGAGACTAAACAACCTACTACTGATAAAATAATGGATCACAGAAGAAATCAAAACCTTCAGAGAGTTAAATGATAAAGGAAGTACATCATATCAGAATCTTTGGGACACAATGAAAGTAGGACATGGCAGGAAATTCATAGCCATAAATGCACACATCAAAAGAACCAAACAGTCACAAATAAACATGTTAATGATGCAGCTTAAGGTCTTAGAGAAACAAGAACTATCTAAGCCAAAAAGTATAGAAGAAAAGAAATTATAGACATCAGATCTGAAATTAATGAAATTGAAATTATAAAAAATAAAAAAGATTTATGAGTCAAAGAGTTGGTTCTTTGAAAGAATAAACAAGATTGACAAACCTCTAGCTAAACTCACCAAAAGAAGGAAAGAAAAAGCACAGATTAACACACTTAGAAATGAAAACAGTGAAATTACAATAAACTCTGCAGAAATTCAGAATATTATAAGGAATTACTTCAAACACTTATATTCTAACAAGTTAGAGAATTGGAAAGAAATGGGTGACTTCATAGACACATACAATAAACCAAAATTGAACAAAGAAGACATAAAAATCCTGATTAGCCCTATTACACATACAGAAATTAAAGCAGTAAAAAAATCTCTACCTACAAAAAAAGCCCAGGACAAGATGGATTCATCGAAGAATGTTTTCAGTACTTCAGAGATCTAACACCAATGATTCTCAAAATGTTCCATGAAGTTAAAAGAGAAGGAATACTATCAAACTCATTTCTGGAGGCTAGTATCACCTTAGTTTCAAAACCAGGCAAAGACTTAACCAGTAAGGAAAATTATAGACCAATAACCTTAATGAATATGATGCAAAAATGCTTAATAAGATTCTGGCAAATAGAATCGAGCAAGTAATCAGAAAGATCATACACCATGATCAAATGGGCTTCGTTCCTGGCATGCAAGGCTGGTTCAACATATGTAAATCAATCAACATAATACACCAAATCAACAAAAGCAAAAACAAAAACCACATGATCATCTCAACTGATGCAGAAAAAGCCTTTGATAAAATTCAACACCTTTTCATGATTAAAAAAAAAAAACCTCTGAGAAAAATAGGTATAGAAGGGCCTTATCTCAAACTCATAGAAGCCATATATGCCAAACCTACTACAAATATCATAGTAAATAGAGAAAAATTATAAGCATTTCCTCTTAAATCACAACAAGGCAATCCACTTTCATCACCCTTATTCAACATAATCCTTGAAACACCGGCCATAGCAATCAGGCAAGAAAATAAAATAAAGAAAATATGCACTGGAAAGGAGAAAGTCAAACTATCCTTATTTGCAGATGATAAGATTATCTACATAGAAGACCTCAAAAACTCCATTATGAAGCTATCGGAAATAATAAACAAATTTAGCCAAACCTCAGGCTACAAAATCACTGTTCAAAATCAACAGCTTTCATCTACACCAACAACGAACTCACTGAGAAAGAGCTCAGGAGAATAATCCCATTCTCAATAGCCCAACAAAAAATTAAAGACCTAAAGTAAACCTAGCCAAGGAAGTGAAGGGCCTATATAAAGAAAACTATATTACACTGAAGAAATAAGTTGTAGATGAAAAGAAAATGGAAAGACATCCCCTGTTCTTGGATAGGCAGGATCAATATAGTCAAAATGACTATACTGCCAAAACTGATATATAGATTCAATGCAATTCCTAACAAACTACCAGCAATTTTTTTCACAGAACTTGAAAAAACAATCCTTAAATTCATATGGAACCAAAAGAGACCTAGAATAACCCAAGAAATCCTGAGTAACAAGACTAAGGCAGGAAGCATTACAATCCCAGACATCAAGTTATACTATAAAGCAACAGTTATAATAACCATATGATACTGGCACAAAAACAGACTGGTAGACCAGTGGAACAGAATTGAGAATGCAGATACAAACTCAAATACCCTCAGCTACCTAATCTTCGATAAAAGAATCAAAAGTATACACTGGAAAAAAGATAATCTCTTCAACAAATGATGCTCAGAAAATTGGAAATCCACATGCAGAAGAATGAATCTAGACACCTGTCACCATGCACCAAAATTAAATCAAAGTGGATCAAAGATTTAGATATTGAAACTGAAACACTGAACCTCCTAGTAGACAAATTAGGCAAATAGCTAAAAGACATTAGGTTTCAGGCAAGGACTTTCTTAATAAGACACCAAAAGCAAAAAAAAAAAAAAAAAAAAAAAAAAAAAAAAAAAAAAAAAAAAAAAAAAAAAAAAAAAAAAAAAAAAAAAAAAAAAAAAAAAAAAAAAAAAAAAAAAAAAAAAAAAAAAAAAAAAAAAAAAAAAAAAAAAAAAAAAAAAAAAAAAAAAAAAAAAAAAAAAAAAAAAAAAAAAAAAAAAAAA